>VUQG01018945.1:37462-51121 GCA_015106755.1 Etia nguti
TCTGTGGTCCTCTGCATCAGTATGGGACACACGTCAGCTCCTACACACACACACACACACACACACACACACACACACACACAGAGTCTGTCTTTTCTTTAAACTTTACATAAGCCTTTTAAAGAGACAAACAGCCCAAATGATTTTATGGTATCATTTGTGTGTCTGAGGAGTCTGAATAATTCAGCAGCAAATAAGCGCCCTTCAGGCGGCTTCTTTCCAGAACATTCTCACACAGTGGCAGCCTGAGACAAGAAGGCGAGAGGATGCTCCACTAACGGCGAGAAAAACCCCACGCCTAACATACACCAACACGCAGAGGAAGAAAAAAAAAGAAGAAGAAGAATACAGCAAATGTGAGCTCTGGGTTAGAGAGCAGAGATTCAATCACAACACTGCCAGAAACCGCCGCCGTCTGCCGGGCGCAGAGAAGAGGAGGGCTGGATGCGTAAATCACTCCATCAGCCAGATCGATCCAACGATTACTTACTGTAAAAAGCGCTGTCAGGTCAACACCTCCCCGTCCTTTAATGTGGCGTAAGGCAATTATGAAGTTAAATCTGCGGGGACATGTGGCGGATAAGTCAGTGGATCTTGGTATGGACGCGGCGCACACGGGTGGGATGGGAGGAGGAAAAAAAAGCAGCAGCAAATGAAAAGGAGGCAGCAGAGATGGGGCGGGGGTGCAGGGGGCGGGGGGGGGGGGGGGGGGGGGGGGGGGTGCGGTTGAAGTTGCCTCACAAACTTTAGTTTACATTTTAATATGACTTCATAAAACCCTGTGACTGATCCCCTGCATAAATCTTACCATTTTACAAGCATCGCCAGAGAAACATGGTATGGATCAAAGTGATGCCTTTGAGTGGATGTGTCAGCTTTACGGGGGTCGTGATGGGCCAGACCCTATGTCTCTGTGGCCGAGATACCGTACCCATTGCTGGAGACCTATAAATCAGGAACCACCACCAGTGCCAAATGTGGACGAAGGCAAGCTGACTCTGCTTCCTAACACATATCTCCCCATGTGACCGTCTTTCGTTGCTTGATAGGCTGCAGCTATGTGTCTCATTTGTTGAAAAGTTAAATTAAGGTTCTGGAGTGTCAGTAACGATTTTTGCCCTATTAGGAAAAGCAGAGGTTACGTGTGCTCCTCTTGATTAGTGAGTCATGCATTCAGCAGTATCCACGTATACGCATCTCTCCACATTCTGTCTGCATGTCACATCTGTGCAAGGGATTGGAAAGCCTTTGTTTCCTATTCCAAGGTTACCATACCACCAACATGGCATTTCATTATGAGTCACACTTTCTAAATCACTGCCTGCAAATGTAAACACTGTATGTCCTATTCTAGGAACCTGGAAAGGACCTGCTAATTAAAATGAAAAGAGTGCCCTCATATGGCAAAATGATGAATCCTTATCAGACCACCTAGGGCTACTTATGTCGATATGTGGCACCACCTAGTGGACAGCAGAAATAGTGTTTCGTAAGGAACCTACCTTGTAGGTCTTTTTACTAATGGTGTACGGACAAAAATAATGTCCCTTTTTAGTCAAAATTTTGTAAATGATTACATTTTATGGTAAAGATTCTGTGTAAGTGGGGTTAGGCAAAAGAGATGCTCAACCCTGTCGGTGGGTTCAGGCTTCAGGAAATGAATGCAAGTCAGTGAAGCAGAAGAGATATGACTTAATGTGTTACTAATCCTAAACTGTTTAAGAAATTTCAAATGAGTAAAACAAAAAAATAGAAGTGACAAAAAACATAAAGTGTAACAAAAAAAGTTTAGATAATTTGCAGAATAAGCTTTACTTCTACATTTTAATGGAATTAAAATCATCTGTGAATAGAGAATTAGCATAAATACCAGTGACAACCTTTTGTGTAATAGTTCAGGCTTTCAGTGTACTTCCAGCCACAGTTTTTAAGCAAAAAGTCTGATTTTCTAAGTTGCGCTACTCTGTAGGAAAACAACATCACAAGACATTGCAGCTGCGAGTACTTAGGGAAAAAGTTCTTAAGCTAAATCAAAAACTAAAGAAGACAAAATAAAATCTATGTTTAGTATAATTATCAGTTTGCTTTCGCAAATTGTTGTAATTTGTTTTTGCATTAGTCTGCTGGATCCAGTCAGAAAATGTAGTTGTTTTAAATGTGTTAGAATGCAGTACTTGAAACTTTTCTTAGTGTATTTTAACAATAACAATAATAATAATACTTTTACTACTATTAAAAAAATAATAGTGTTTTTTTTTTCTTGATCGTCATAAAGTATGGTAGTCAAATGGGATAAAAAGCGGCTTGTTCTCTCCCTGCCATCTGGTTGTGATGCTAACAGATGGAGTGACTATAAATCTCTCACTGAAGGCTCCTTGGGAGTTGAATGCATGTGTGCTTAGGTAAAGTTTTCATTTGCAGCTGTAAAAAAATGTACTGATAGCACTTTACAGAAAAGGCCATAATAAAAAAAAAAAGCAGGCTTACATATATTTTTACTTGTAAACTTTCTTCACTGGAAATTTGTTTGTATTTTAATGTATATTATATATTTAATGTATATTTAATGTATATTAAAATACAAACAAATTTTTTTATTTTATCTACAGTAGACTGGAGTACAGTGTCGTGTTTTAAACACGTGTTTTGCTTGACAAGCGAAAGATCCCGGTTTCAATCAGGGGAGGACACAGAAACCTCTTTGTGGTTCAATCAGGAAAAGCATCTAATGTGAAAATCTGTCAAATCAAATATGCATAACTACCCGTGGTGACTTCTTATGAAAAAGGAAGCGACCAAAAGTAGCTTTTAGCCCACAACAAAATGCATTATGTAATTCCTATGATCTGGTTTTAACTACATGGATACATAACAACACAAACAAACAAACAAACAAAAAAATAAACAACAAAAAAAGTTAATCAAAAGAAAAATGTTCTGAAATTTTTATTTTTGTGTGTGTACAGTATATAAGTCCAAACAGCACATTTGTAAAGTGAAAATCTCTATATAATTTTATAAATGTACTTAAATGTATATGATTTTACAATTAAAGTTAAGTTTTATAAATATAAAAACAAATTGCAATATTATAGTCATGTAGCTGTAATGATGAAAAACAAATAATTATTATTTCACTTTATTTACCTCATAAAAATAAAAAAGAGGACTTTTAGTGTAGAAATTTAAAGTTATTCATTTTTTCACAACAACAGCTTTTCTGGTTGCCGTGAGTTTCACGCATACTTCACTTGTTTACCTGGTGTCTTTTGGAGAAAGCAGAAATTAGAGACAAGTCTTTGTCAATGAGTTTTCTTAGGCAAAACAAATTTTTCATATGTGCACACTGTGCCTTGATCCTTCCACACATTTCAAGTAGCTAATGTTTTTTATTGTTAAAGTCACACCATATGTATTCCCTTCAGACTGAAGGTATTTAAATATGCATCTTTTTTGGTTTATCAAATGTTTTGTTTTTGTTTTTTTACATTTGTGTTTTGCATCGCAAACTTCCTGATTATGTTTTTGCTGGTGCGAAACACGTATGAAGTAGTTGGTTGGTAGTCTTGTGACAGGTTTTACTGTTTTTTGTGACTTTGAACCTGACAGTTGACTCCACACCAAGCTTTACAGCTGCCATTGTGGAAGCAACAGATTCAGGATTGCACTGCATTACCCAAATGCCTTCTCTGTAAATACTTTCTCCCCCTATGTGCTGGTCTGCCCCGTCCTCACACACACACATGCCGACCACTTGTGACTTTTCATCACACGCGTCTCTGCCTCTGCCTGTCCCGTTAACACAGGGAAGCAGCGTCACTCACGCTGGGGTAAAGACCTCTAGCAGTGATGTTATGTTAGTGTACATGTGCTAGCATTAGTCAACATGTTAGAGGACAAAGACACAGTCTCAGCTGCTGAGCAAAGGTCAGACTATGAAAAAGCAGTGCAGAGTTTAGCGTCAGAGGTGTAACTCGGACCTTCACTGCCTAACTTTTCAAGGTTTGTGCATTTCATCCAATACGTCAAGGCTTGCTTGTCAGTTTAGGCTTGTTGGGTATTATAGCTGCAAGTGTTGTCAGCTGCATGGAAGCAGGATTTATAGCTAATCGTGAAGATGCAACGTGTTTTGGACAATGTTGCATTTTGTCGGATGTTTTACTGGACTCAGCAGATGACTATTCTTGAACCGAACTGGACCTGAACGCTTCCTCTAATTTGTTACTTCCTCCGATGAGGCTTTGTAGACCGACCGGATTGATGCTTCAGTTTTTTATGACTATGATGCTGTCTTAGAATTTAGAAATTGTGAGTTTTGCAGAGAGGATGTCGTAGTTATAGTTTGGCATGTACCCCAAATGACTGCGTTATTATTGTAAGTTTTTAAAATAGAACAGGAAGCCACTCTGAATCAAAGTTGCTTGTTGTTTATGACAGCTGTTTTTGACTGATTCTCTAATTCTGCTGCTTTACGTATGCTTATCAACATACAGTATGCACAAATGAAATTTCAACTGGACATTAGGATGTGGTCTTGTATTTGTATAATACTCGTTGAGCAGAATTAAAAAGGAATGGTAAAATATTGATCACCTGACTGTTTTCTGAATGAGGAAAAGGATGGGTGTTCGTTTCAAATGCTGCAACCCTTTTTTCTTTTAACATTCACACCAATTTCTCACTGAAATATAAGACTAAATTAGAAATAATTAGATTCTTGAACTACAGTGAAAATATGGTGGAGGACATTATAATGCACCACGTATGTGTCCCTGTCCACAAGGGGGGGGAGACGATATTTTCTTAATAAAAGGGATTAATATTGTTTTGGTTTTGGCATTGTATATTGGTTTATATTATTAGAAACACCATATTTTCTGCTGTTAAGAAATGTTTTTTTCAAATTTGATTTTAAATATACTGATGACACTCAGCCTTTATTTGTCTGGTGTTTGGGCGGATGAGGGTAAAATGGTTAACCTCTTTTTATTGGTCACAAAAAGGTCACTATGAGTCTTTATTATGTTTATATGACAGCTTATGCTTCCATATAAGAAAATGAATAAATAAGTGAGCATGCATTATTAGCAGCAAATTAACTTGTAAATGAGGCCATATGAAAAAGTAGACATTCTTGTTCGATACCATCCGCCATCACGTTGCTCTGTAAGTTTATAAACAGCCGTAATTCTGATGTATATTCATCGAATTATGTATTTTTTAAATTAAACCTTGTGTGACGAAATAGAAATACCATGTGTAAACCTGTACATTTATTTATGTGGCTAAGAACACATGAAGCTATTCTGAAGACTGAGCTAATGCTGTCTGCTATGAATCTGTACTGCGACATGACTCTGACTGTGAGAGGCTGTTTTCAGTGCGTCACTCAGAGTAGGGAACTGTAACAAATGCACACCAAAAAACACACTGGCATACTACCTGAAACAAAATAAAAACAGATCACAGCAGATGATTCAAATATATTCTATATTTGAATATTCAAATGTAGAATAGAAAAGGGTAGAATAGCCCTTTATTTTCATTGTACATGTACAACAAAATTGTGGGATCGGGGGCGCTGTGCAGCTCATACATCTGTACGTGCCGCCATCTTACATTTATATAATATATAATATCAATATTATATTTGTATTTCATACATATGTGATGTTTTTATATATGATTTGCAACTGTTTTCTTTTTTGGACACTATAGTATAAGAGTGTATTAGGATTGAAAATTATATGCGCATGTTTCAAATCTAAGCTCTCTAGTCAATTTGAAAAGTTTGATCAATTTGTTATTTTAAACAGAAATGCATGTTTTTGTCTGCTTTATAACTCCCTATTTAGGTTTGCTGACCATTTCTGTAGTTATTAAATATTCTTGATATTCTTTTCCACTTTTCAATTAAATATAGAAAGTCACATTGAATGTTATCTATCTATCTATCTATCTATCTATCTATCTATCTATCTATCTATCTATCTATCTATCTATCTATCTATCTATCTATCTATCTATCTATCTATCTATTAGATATGGTATGAGAAAGCTACAGAAACATATACGTATACATACATAGTGTTACATAGTGTTAAACCCTTCCCTTCCACAACTGGTTGAGGTTATTTTGACACCTATATTCCCTATCGTCATAACAAGATTAGTTTGAAGTGTCTGGCACACTGTGCCAGGAGCCCAAGAGTCCATATTAGTCAGGAGCCCAAGAGTCCATATTAGTCTATTAAGGACACTGTGTATCATAATGGCAGAGGGCAACTCTAGTATTTATAGCTTTGAGTCATAAGCTGGAATGGTGTAAGTGTATCTCTCCATCAGCATGCTTGTTCACTTAAGAGTGTGTACAATCGTCAGAAGAACTGGGAGCTGTGAATTGTCCAGAATGAGTAAAATATCCTACGCACAGGTATTATAACTCCACAGACTGTGCTAGAATTCTTTGCTTTGTATATGTTGCAAATGCATAAATTATTTCTTAACAAAGTTCCAAAGAGCTTTACAGACAAAGAACAATCATAAAAACTGTTTACTAAATTACGGTAATAAGCTAAAACACTGAGTATGAGCAATAATTGTAAAAAGAAAGTTATGCTGATGAACTAAGTCATTGTGATGTACCACTTTGGACACAAAATAAGTTAAATGAATGCTTTATTATCAGATATGATTAAACTAGTAATCTTTTATGTATTTGATGGTGTTGTACATAACCCAGTACTCTTATACTGTAGAAAATACACCACCTTTATTACAATATTTCAACACACAGTGAACTACAATATTCCCAAAGCTCACAAAGTTTCATTTGGAGAGGTGGGATTTTGGGACCACAGTATATACACCAAGATGATTTATGCCTCACTTGAAGTGTGAGTGATGGTTGTGATATGACAAGTTTATGATGTGGCGATGTAATCACAAGACCATATCACAACTGAAGAAGCCAACAGGATGACAGACATGAAGGTGATAATCCTCTGCAAGATTCTGTTTCATAAATTAATATTTGAAAATGCCTTTCGACTTTTTTTTTGTTTAGGAACAACTAAAATCCATTTTATAATCTCTCACTTCTTATGTGCAGTACTACCTTTTATGAAAGAATTACAAATAATCCATATTCAAATGCTTCATAATTGCTGTAAACAAAGTTTTATGGCTGTCGCTGCTTTGTCTCTGACAGACTATTTGCACAAATATTGAAGCAGTGGCCAGGCAGGCCGGTGTCAAGGGCTTAACATAGATAATGTGATGAATAGTCAAGTAGACTAAGTTTAGATCTCCTGTAAGAGCATTCATCAGAAATTGAAAAGGCTGACCAGTTAAACAGGGTCATGGCACCTGTGGGTTGTGTTGTTCTATTACAACAGTTTGTGTTGTAGCAGTCGGTAGATAGATAGCTACTCACGTGCTAGCTTTCCAACATCTTTGTAAAACTTAAATGGAATTTATGTTTTATATGGATGCATAATGTTAAATCAAATATTAATATGAAAATATTATGATTAAAAATCATACAGGACTTAAATTTCCCTCCTCCTGATATTATAGAGGCTACAATATCATGAGGAGGAGCATTGTTTACATCAGTAATCAGCTGATTGAGCTCTAAAAAGCCACACTGTAAGATCTCAAATCCTCAGTGAGTTAAAGATGATACCCTGTGAATGCAGGGCTGGGGCCAAAATGGAGAGCAAGGTCTAGAAAGTATAAGCTCTTTCTTCAGTTTATTTCTTATAGCAGACAAAATTGAGAAGGTAGCTGCACTGACCAAGACCCAGAGGGACATTGGGATTGTAGGATCATGTGCTTTACTGAGATATTTTTGCAGGAAAAGCTTCCAAACTCACAATCAGCAGTTTTCAGATCTAACAGGCAGACACACAGAGGCAGACTGGCGAGAGGAAAGGTGTGAGGATTGCAGTACTTGTGATGTAGGATTAACAGATTGTGTTATTCTGGACATGTTAATGTGAACTGCGAAGCTCCAACCATGTCATTGGTCGAGGGAGTTCACATGTGCCATTGTTGTTGCTGTTTACATCCCAGCTGGGGCAGATGGAGTATGTCTAAGGCATTAGTTGTATTCAAACGGACAATACCCAACTACTTCAGGAGACACTCATGATACACACTGACCCCGCTTCATTTGCTGTGAGCAGGATGTCACAGGTTGCTAATGGAGGTCTGCAGAGACCTTTTAAGGGCACAGATTGGAATTTGTTCTTTGAGCATGAACATGACATGAGCTCCCTGGTTAACTGCATAATGGAGCAAACTGACTTCTGTGGGGACAACACAATCAGTACCAAGACAGTGTGATTTTAGACTTTATCAGCTCTTTATCACCTGTAAATCTGCTAAATATGAAGAATTGAGCCTTCAGAAATTGTCACAGAAGTCTAAGAGGATCCAGACGGAAAGTGATACAAAGACAAGACAAGGAGATTTTCAGGAGATGTGCAGATGTGTCAGTATATGTGGCCATCATCATGGGAATACCACAGTGGATTGTCTTCTTACCTTTCTGTGTCATCCTTGCACCTTGTACTTAATAAAAGAATACATGACGTTTCATGTTTCTAGGGCTGTCAACAATGGACTGGAGATGTGTTAGTACTGAGAACTCATGGACCACTTTGAAATATATGCTGCTTTAGATGGATATAACATTGCTTTAACTATGCAGATGGGGATCTGCTTATCAGAAGCAAAATGCTGTGTAATTACATTGTTTGGTTTGCCTTAATACCAGCAGCAATGACAACAGGCTAATGGCAGTGCTAAACTCTCATTTTCTGGTTTATTGCTTGTAAGATTTTCCATGTGTGCAGATATTAGCTGTGGGGTACATAAAAGTGTAAAAATTAAAAGCTGAAACTTTGAAACTTTAAATCAGCCAATATCAGCAAGAAAAGAAAAGCTGTGAAGTATCTGATAAATATTTCTTTGTAATACCAGCGATCTATGGTTTGGTTAGTGTAATGAAAGCTAACCATAAACTAGCTGCCGGTGGGCAGGTAGCCGAACATAATATCAGTGCTTATTAAGCTGTTGCAAAGGACTGTGCAAACTGTGCAAAAGTTGTCATTATTTGGTATCAGTGCACAACATTTGCAAAACAAATGTTAAAAAAATGCTCTGTACACAAGACCCTGTGTGATGCAAACTGTAGAGCCATGGTTGTTACTTATATATAGGTGTGGTAAATAATATGGGTACACGTATCGATCCAAATATTGAGCCGGTATTGTTATCGGAGCAATACTAGCATGACTGAATCAATGGTTTAGTGAAAACTGTTTTTTATTGTGTGACCTAAATATTCTGGAAAGTGAAAATCACAGTGCTTTAGTGGTCATTAAAATGTGTTCAGAACTTGCAAACTGATGATGATTCATGTCATAAATCATGACACAGTTCTCTGCTCTACATAAGCTGCTTTTTAAGTTAAAAGTATAGATATTGGTACTTGGTATCAGCAAAACTCACTGTGTCTTTACTTGGTATTGGATTGATGCCAAATCTTGCAGTATTGCAAATCACTAGTAAATAATTATGAAACTAAAAAGAAAGTGGTCTGAAATTATCATAAAAATCACGGTATGGGCCACACATTTTATTAGAAATGAAAACCAAGTTCCCATCCTTTTTGTAGGTGGTAGTAAGTATAATCACTGTTCTAATGTGCAGTCAACACTTTGCAGACAGTTGTAGACTAAATCCACATTGTACCATTTTTAATGAAGAGCAGAGCAAAGATCTGTTCTGCAGCCTATAAATACCAGTTAAATTTGGCTAAATCTTCAGAAACAGGGTTATAATCATAGGCAAGGTTAATAGATTAGATCTTTGAGGTGCCTGAAAAACATCTGTGATTTTTTGTACCCTGCAGCATCACTGCGGGACCTTTGGACGGTGCCGATAATAAGGGTCTCCAGTTGGGTGTCCCGCTTCCAGGCAGTTCGCAGACAGGTCCTCAGCAGCAAAACCAGCAGCTCCTCCTGACTCCAGCCAGCCTCCAACTCGCTCAGCTCCAGGCCCAGCTTACCCTCCATCGCCTGAAACTGGCTCAGGAGGGCAACACAGCTGCTGCTGCCACTGTTCTCAATCAGGTTCTCTCCAATGTCAACATGTCCCAGCCCTTGTTTAATCAGTTACGGACTTCAACTATGGTTGGAAGTCAACAGAGTGCCTTCCCCACGGGAGTGCTAGGTTTCCCCTCTTCAAATTCAGCCTTGGGAGCCTTGGTCAGTGGGGGATTCAACCAAAATCCAGGCAATGTGAGACTGAACCATCCTTGTGGAGGAGACGTGATGGTTCAACAGGGCACTGAGTATGGGAAAAAGTCTGGGTTGATTTACCCCTCTGACACTGACAGACGTCTTCAGTACAACTTATCTGTAGGGACATCTGCAGCATCAGCCACTGCTGGTAACGGGCTGTCCACAGTGATGAATACTCAGGCAAACAACATGACTAATGTTGGTCTTCAGCGAGATTTCTATAGGCAGGATATGCAAGTACAACAAGCTGGGTTTAGTGAGCAGAAAATGAACGTTTTTAACTCCATGGGCCATAAAGAGCAATGGCAAGGTCACACCAACTTGTCTCACACCAGTATGGTGGATGTGGGTTCTAATCCTCCCCCTGCGTGGACACCAGCTGGACAGCCGGTTCGGCCCAGGACTGAACTATATAACCCAGAGGAGCCAACCCCTGATCCGAAGTTAAACTGCAATAGTGTAGCAGTTTCCTCTTTTGGTTCAAGTGGCATACAGGCTTTAGGACTCTACCAGCGCCTGCATGGAAAAGAAGAAGCTTTATCGTCAGGTACCAGGACACTTCAGCCTTATCAAGTCAATGATTACCATGCTGTTACACCCACTCAGCTGCCACACCAGTGTAGCATTTGTGACAAGAAGGTCTACAACCTAAAGGTGAGCAAACTGATGAGTGTAAATCTTAGCACGTGACCATTATATGAATTTATGCAGTTGTATATTTGAAACAGGAACAGAACAAAGATATTTTTCTTGAACTAAAACAGGAGTTTGTGTGATGCTTGGAGGATTTTACAGAAATACAGCAAATCCTGACTTTCTGAATGAGCATTAAGAAGATATTTTAGCCTTAAGAATAGCTAATATACAGTAGTTAAGTATTTTTGTTCGATGGCCTCTAAGTCCATGATGGTGTCTCCTTAATTGGTTTCAGCCATGAGGTTATACAAGGGGTAGCTAAGAGCCACTAAGGGAGGGCAAGCATTGGGCTTCCTGTGTCTAAGCTGTTTGAGTCTACATGTTCAGACAGTGTTTATGTGTGTGCGTGTGTTTAGGACTGGGAACAGCACGTGAAGGGAAAACTACACCTCCAGAATCGACTGTTGTATGCAAATGACAGGTGAGTTATTTGCAATTCTAAAAATTCACTGCACAGAGCCTAAATTAGACTCATTGCAGACTTTCCTCTCATATTACTTTATCTCTCATTGACGACTGAGGATGTTCAGTAAGCCTGTGTGTTGATGTGATTTGTTGTGATTTTTGATTTGCTGAGTTTCAGACTACTATAAGTAGAAGACGTTTTTTATTCTGTATTATTTTTATACATGACTTAATTTCTTACCAGTGTTTTTTACGCAGCTTTAAAACGATGTTGATTAATTCAGAGCAAACCTCTTCTAGTAGTTGGAAATATGTTAGTTTCCTTTACCTTGCTTCTTATGCAGCTGTCTTAATCTTTCTATGAATATGAGCTCTGTCATAAGATATGAGCGAGCAAGGCAGGGGAGAGGCAGCTAAAATCAGCCGTCTGTGATTGTTGCAGTTCAGCGGTGGTATCAGCTGGAGCTACTCACTATGCTGTCGGCCGGCCTTCTGATGGAGGTCTGAACCCCGCAGGAACGAACGCCATAGTCTGTTCTGCTGCGAGTCAAGGTAGGATAACCCACCACCAACACCACCAGCTGTGTATCTCCTTACATTAGCACAAAGTGTAAAACATCAGTCTTAACTCCTGCTGTAAGAGTGATATTTTACTCATCACTTGATTATGAGAAACGGGGTATTTTTAGGACATGAGGCAGCATGTTTTTATAGTTGAACACTTCTTATTTTAACACACTGAAGTGCTGTGTGCAGTTAGCATGAAGTGTTTTGAAGTCCTAAAACAGTACTGCACCATGCCAAATCATCTTTTTTTCACATGCTAGAGTAGTAGCAGTAAACACCACAAAGCCGAAGACTTCTACGCACTGCTCTTCTGACAAACTCTCTTGATCCTATTATATATGCTTCATGCATTCACTTATGTATAATTACTAACTACAAACTGCCAACAAGCCCATACAGCATAAAATAATATTTGTGCCTAATTGCCTAACACAATTTTTATTGGATGAGTAATCTGTTAGAAGATCTCGGTCTCAGTATTGAATTCCCATTGCTCGGAAGGGTGGTGAAGAAATGTCTTTAAATAAAATGGAAACAATGTGTTTTGAGCTACCCAAGACTGGGTAGCTGTTTGAAGTATGCTAGTACCGTGTGCCATTTTCCAATAGTTCTGAGGTCACTCCATCACAGTTACAGCTCCTATGGCAGATTTAAACCAATTTTAAATTTAGACAATCTTCTCTTTAGGGTTTAAATTAATCTGAACCTAACATTTGGATATCTATTATGGAGGCACTCTGCACTTAAGATTAAACCATCTGGTTTAAATAGTATTAGAGCTAAAATCCAAGTGATTGGATGGTCCCTTATGAACAAGTATTTACACAACAATGGGAAGAAAGGGCTCCCTTGTAACAAAAAGAGGCCTCTGGCAGAACCAAGCTCAGGGAAGTTCAGCCATCTGCTGCAACTGGCTGGAGCATGAGGGGAGAGAGACAAGAAAACATAATCACCACTAGTTAGCTAGGACTAGTGCCTGCACGATTCTCACATTGGCCAAAATGGCAGAAATCTGCTTAATCAGACACCATGTGAACCTTGTAGTACAGAGAAAACAGCAGAATGAAGACTCCAATCTGACTCATCAAACATTTGCATTCTCAGCTGCATCTCCATCTGGTAATATCTATAAAGCTGCAGGGCTTGTGTGAAAATGGGTTATGTGTATTACACTGCAACTACATCTGCATCACAGTGGAGCATCATTGCTTTTTTCCAGATGTTTCTCAAGAGTGACAAGTTTAGCAAAGGCTTTTCTTCCAACTAGGTGTTGGTTGGGAAAAAAGACTTTGAACAAAGAGGAAAAAAGAAAAAGCAACAATAAAAAAAAAATATATAAAAAATTTTGAACAAAATATTTAACAGTTTGAAAATTTACTTTACTAAAGAGCAAAGTTCTTCCCTCACACTGGGTTTACTGTTTCAGGACAGTTGTAAGTTCCCATATCAAATTGTTTCCACAGATGTATCCTCAGGAGCCAGTATGTCATACTTGCCAGCTACAGCCATGAAGACTTACCCCACGCCAGACACAGGATTTGCCTCACACCAGCCAGAGTCAAAGGTCAGACAAATGTTTGGGTTTTTTGGATTGGATACATGGATCTTCGTTAGAGTTTGCCCAGAGCACATAAATCAAATTTTAAGATAAGTTGGAAAGAATGCTAGTGACAAAGAA
>VUQG01018946.1:10004-28224 GCA_015106755.1 Etia nguti
GTAAAAAAAAAAAAAAAAAAAAAAAAATCCAATTAGGGTTTTTTTTGTGTTTGTTTTTAGATGTCAAAAATACACTTGTCTTCACTTTATTTGAGCCTGAGCCTTGCTGTGTAATATTGTATATGGTCTGTGTGTTATTCATTTCTGTTTGCCAACAGACTGAAATTGATAGCATGCAGCACTACCAGGCCGTTAGCTCTAAGTTGCAGGTTGTCAGATGAATTGCTTGGAACTGCCGTAAGAATGAAACTCAAGGTTTTTGCCCTGTAATGTCAAACCTACAGCATGCAAGGCTACATGAGGAGTGAGCATATTCAGTTACAAGATGCAATGTATACCAAGATGTGTGGGTTGGTTTTTTTTTTGGGTTTTTTTTAATTTTTTTTTTTAATTTAAAATAGGCCTGAAACAGCCGTCTTCTCTTTGTCATCTTAGTTATTCCTGGTGTTCACTTACATTTAAGGTAAAACTAAATTTAACCTGAAATAAATAAAGATACAAATATGTAGGAAGTAAAAAGTTAGTGTACTTAAGGTGAAGCTTAAACATGGACTTAATTAAGCACAAAGCCACAAGTATGTCAATTTGTTTGATTATTTAATATCTAGAATAAGATTAAATATTAGGTGATTTTTTAACTATTGCTTGACATGGTATTTAAGTGACTGTTAAAGTAAATGTATAAATACATAATTACATGTAAAACTTATTTTGGCATTCTACAGTCTTACAGCAACACTGAATATTTCACTTAAAGTTAAGTGTGTGATAAGAGACATGTTTTAACAGATGTCATTTATCTTAGGGCTCTTTTCTCCCTTTGTCCTGCTTTGGATAATTATGAATTTAACTTTTTTTTTTCAAAGTAAAAACTTAGTCAGCTTTACATTAGTATCATCTGACAGTTTGCAACAGTTTAGGCAGCGATTCCCAACCATGAGATGCAACTGTTAGTCAGGCACATCAAAGAAGCCACACAAATCTGGGACTTGTGCATTTTGATGGCTCAGCTTACTACAGTGCATATCATGAACTCAAAGATAACCGATGACCTCGTGTCACAGTGCTCCCCTCTTTCTCTGCCCATTACCCGTCTTTTACCAGACTACATTGTGAAGCAATAAAATAAGGACATCAAATACTAAAGTACACTTTATTTTGGAGAATGTTAACCACTCAAATGATTTTAAAAAGTAGGTCATATATCAAATGAGTATGATCCAAAATTAAAATACCGACTGACTGTAACACCTTAACAATGACCTCCAATATGTGCGGAACTTTGATCAGAAAACAAAGGATTGTTGGACATGATACTATAATCTACCGGGTTCCTCAATATGACTTCTGAATAACAAAAAATAAATAAATTTTAAAAAATTGTATATATAATAATTCAAAACTCACTTGGCATGTCCACAGTCAGCATAATGTTAAAGGGTCTACTAGCAGTTATTGGCAGATTTACTGTGGCAGTTCTATCAAATTAAATCAGAGAAAATACACCAGAATGTCAGACATCAGCCAGAAACAGAATGATAGAACAATAATTTGGTCCCTTATGTGGCAGGATTGTTGAAGAAATTCAAGATTTTTCTCCAAACAAAATCCCAGTGCACTTCAGGCTGAGCAACACGCTCAGACAAAAACTGGTTCATCCCAAGGACAACACACACAACATAAGCTAAACACCATAGTGTATGCAGTGCAGTCAGGAGTGCTGGGACCTTTAAACAGGACAAACCAAACAACCACTTTACAAATGTATGGCACAACATAGGAGAGCCACCTCAAGACTCAGCTGTACACTTGCACCTAAAGGAGGAGGACACCCGTGTTCACATTTTGGCACAGGATGAATGGTTGAGAGGGGAGTGAAAGAGGCCATCTAGGTCCATTTTGACGTGTTCATTGTTGAACACCAGATATCACAACCTACAACACAGTCTCAACAGTCCTTCCCAGGCATTTCAGTCCCCACTCACACTTTGCCTCAGGTAACCTCAATAGCTCGCATGATGGTGGAGTGGGAGATATGATATAAGAAATTTCATACCATGACCCCAGTGACAGAATGACCCATGCCCTTTTTTACACTACTGATCATGTGAGATTCCACATGATCAATGTTGGGTCAATGACCACCTCCAAAGAGACAACCCAACTAAGGGTTCAATACCTGGGACTGTCAGTCATTTTGGAAGTGAAGGAGGCTCTTGGGTAAACCTAAAGAAGCCCAGTTTTGTTCTTTTCAAACATTCAAGACAACCATGACAGAGAACCTGGAGAAACATGAAATCTAAACTCTGCTATTAGGCCCTCTTCACAGCCAGAGAGAAGTCATCAGCACTGACAAACTCCTGCAACATTGCTAAAACATCCGATTACCTGCTAATATAGTTGTACACTAACACAGCATAAAAAAATAAAAATAAATAAATTAAAAAACAGGCTTGTTCCTTTGTTTTTCAAATACTGTGGTAGCATTAAAGATGCAGTTGTTTTTGTCATGCCAAACTCGTCAAATATTGCTTCACATGTAATGTGGCATCTTAAAGCTGCTTACATTACCATCCTGAGAATTTAGGATGCTTTTTTATAATGAAGAAGTCTGGCAAAGATGCCAAATAAAATTGAGTAATTTATAGGATTAATGGTGTGCAGCAAAATGCGGTGGGTTCCACGTCAGGAAGCATGACCGTTCATCTGGTGTAGTATCATGATGGACAAGAGCTGAACTGCATCTGGGGCACCCTGCAGTGTTCTGACAGAAAAGCTAGCAACTTCAAATTTTTTTTTTTTTTTTTTTTTTTTGGAGGGGGGGCTATTCCATAACACCTACTTTTGTGGGGTTGACCAATACAAGTATAGAGCAATCCAGCAGTCTTTCTGGTTTCCCCCTACTGCTCAACTTTGCACTGAAAAGCTGAAAAGGAATGCTGTAATACTGTAGCTGGATCTGTAAATTGAAACAGAATATCCACCAGCATACACAGAGTCATGAAAAGGCACCATTTTATAATTATAATTTGACAGTGACCATCATAACAGACAAAAGTACCGTGCGGTCTGAACCCGGCATAAGGTCACGCAATTCACAACTTATCACTCACAGCACTTATCTGTGCATCTTATGTAGGTTTAAGTTTTTTAAAATAAAAAAAATAAAAAACCCAACAACAAAACAAACCTTATATTTATGCACTAAGACTAATGCAGCTTCATGGTGATGCAAACCATCCCTGAAGGAATTCTTTGCTACAGAGGCTATAGTCTGTAGAGATGGTACTGCTTACCCTTCACCCATTGTGTCATATTTAACAAGTCTCGTTAACATGGACCTATTAAGGCTTTAATTATACTGGATGGTTAATCCAATCAAATCCATACTGAGCAAAACATCAATAATCTGCAAATTTAAAGCTTGTAGACATGCATGCTCAAAGTTTTACTCTGCCAAGAGATGGTCAACATTTGCGTTTTAGCTAGGCTACAACACAAACTGACCATGAATGCTGAAGAATCTGTTAGGTTGTGTGTCCAGCTTTAACACTTAAACTGTTTTTTGGTCAATTTACTGACCGTCAAGCTGCAGAGATCGTCTTATTACCAACAAAGCTAACACAAGGTCTAGTAGTAGGTGTGAACTGAGTGACCCTTTCCTTTTCATGCTTTACTTACCTTTGCTCACCCTTAAAGTTTCCTCAGGCCGCATTTAAAACAAACTGATATTTTAGATCTGAAAGAGCTAAAAAAAATTATAGAAGGCATATTTGTTTTGTCTTTCATGCGAGTCTTGTCCTCTTTTCCTAAAGTCATAACAACTTCCTCCTTAATGCAAGTAGTGACATGTCATACAATATCCACCCTCAATAGTGATATGTTCAAAACAAATTGATCCCCTCCCCCAAGGGTCCGCTGCAAATTCTTAGAAGTCAAAACCCTGTGAATGAATATACGAGGAGGGTACAGATGAGAGCTCTGCAGGAAAACTCACTCTTTTCTGTCCCTTATATAATGAAAGCGACCCAGCTCGCCTACATTTCACTCACACAACCACATGTTGAATCTTACACATTCATTTCATCATTAACCAAGTTCTTTTGTGCTTTTCTTCGAGTCACATTATCTGATGTTTGGGTTACACACCCACAAACTGGCATGTGATGTAAAGCTTCTGTTAGTTTGGCAAATTTGAGGCCTGCATGCATGATTAGCGCTAAAATGAGCACTGTTCAGCATGCTGCAAAGTCCCAGTTTAATACAACTGAAAAAGAAAAGGTTAAAAAACAAACGTACATAACGATCAATTAGGACAGCCTGGTTCTGATTGATGTTGGTGCTCGTTAATCCTTTAACCACTGCCAGCATTTTACCCCACCTTACAGGTTTGCCTCACTGCATACTCTAAAACCAGCCAATGGGCTGTGCTACAGCAGGTTTGGGTAGTTAGCATTGCAGAATGACAGTCTGACAGCAACATGCCGAAAACCCGGCACGGTATTGCATTTTTGGCCTTATGCAAGAGCAAAGTCACACTGTTGACAATGTTTCCCAAAACATCCCAGAAAGTTATGCAGGGAGGAAGCAGGGTCTCAACTGTCCAAACCGAGAGACCTTGTCTGTAAAGCAGCAAGCACATAAGATATTTAAAAATGTGTCAAACTCACCTAGAAGTAGTAGTCTGTGTGTTGCTCTGTATATCTGTTTGTCCTTCTGGAGCTGCTTCTCTATCTTTTTGTTTGCTTCTCTTTGAGCCTTCTCCTCATTTCTCTGGTCTTCGGTCTTACTGTTGCCCAAACAACCCATCTTCCCGCAAGAAAAAAGAAAAAGGGGGGTCCAGGGGAGGAGGAAGAGGTGGTGGTAGAAGTAGAGGAGGAGGAGGAGGTGGTGGTGGTGGAGGGGAAGGGAAGGTGGGGGGGTAATGTAGAAAGAAAAATAAATCAGATAAACTAGTCTAGATGCCTCGTTTGACCCGCGGATTTGGCAGCAACGTTACACACATTTACACCGTTTAAGGTCCGTGGCGCCCCTCTTTAGAGATTTAGAGTCCGTAACGCGTATTTTGCTGTCAGAGAAAGGGCAGGATACTGTTGCTGACGACACGGAGGCCGCCTTCTCAGTTTGCTGAATCCGGCTCGGGCTTTTCCCTTTTAAATGCAGTAGTTTGTGTTTCGTTTTTCCAAACTCTCCCCCCCCTTCAGCCGTGTACGACAAAGACTTGTAATCCACAATGTCCGCTATAAGACCCAAAAACGGCGGTTCACCTCAAACGGAGGGAGAAAAAACAGCCTAATTTGCATCTCCAAAAGCCCGGGTCTTGCGTCTCACAGCTGCCCGTGACAAGGAGCCGAACTCGGCGTGTCCGCAAAGCTCGCCCGTGCTGTAGCGCCGCTCGTTTTCACGTCGCTTTTCATGACAAACATTTCCATGGGTGTATACTTAGACTCTATAGCTATTTTTCTGTCTCCCCGACGGCTGTCTTCGTCGGGGACCCAGCAGGACAGCTGTAAGGAAAATAATATTTACACCCAAACGAGCTACATGTGTGGCATTCTCGCTTCTTCCGTCGTCATCCGGCTTTTTTTCATTCTCTGCATCAAATCAGCCCCAAACTCACTGCGGTTGTCTTTTCGTCTTGATCCCTCGCCACCTCCAAATCCGAAACGATCCAGTATCCCCCCTCCGATTTGTCCTCCTTATATGTGATGGCTGTTCCTTGCTGTGTTTTCTCCTCCAAAGGGCCTTCTCTCTCTCTGCCCCTCGCTTTTGTTGCTGAAATGTGTTATCAGCCCCTCACATCACCACCAAGCCTCCAAAACTGCGCACCGATAGACTTTTTTTCTTAATTTCTGGCTCGACTCCGATGAATCCCTTCAAGAGAGAGGGGAGGAAAAATCATTACAAAAATACAGGAGGGGGACAAAATAACAGAAAAAGAAAACGTGACCAAAGACGTGAAAATCCCTCGAAATGTATCCACGTTTCTTGCAGGTGAAAAAGCAACCCCCGCTGTCAGGCTCGGCTTTTATAACCTACATACGGCCTATACATGTGCACACACGCTGTCATACAAACATACATTTATATACACATATGTAGATTCCTCCTGAATCCTAGATGGGTAAACAGGCTACAGACTTGACACTACATGTGCATTTACATTCACAAAAAGTAGGACGCGGGGCTGTTGTAGCAGCACATTCCCACCGTGAAGGCCGCTCCCCTCCTGGCCGCTGGTCGAGGAAGGTGAAAGACGGGAATACCCGATTCTTGGAGGTTATTATTTTCTCCCTTTCTCTCTTGCTTTCTCTCTCCGAGAATAGTAGCCTACATTGAACAGATAGACAGCGCTTTTAGAGAGACGGGGTGGGGCCACACAACGCTCATTGAACCCTGGGAAGGAAGGACCGAGAGAGGAGGAGGAGGAGGAGGAGGAGGAGGAGGAGGAGGAGAGGCCGCTTCGCCTGGTCACGTGACCCGGGCGCGGAGCTGCGTCAGCGGCGTGGCTGTGCGGAGGAAAAAAAGGCGCCCTCTTCAAGGAAAAAAAAAACTTGAGGTGGTTTGTATGCAGGGATAGCAGCACAAGACCCCTCTGAGCAGGGCTACTCAAATCCTAGAAGAGCACTGTTCTGTTACACACATTTATTCAGGGAAAAGTACAATCACATCAGCAGCGGATTATACTGAGTTATATTATTAGGAAGACTGGTGCATTAAGTTACTTTCAAGAAATGGGCTTAACGACTATTATGTCCATTTCTTTAAATCTGCTAAAATAGTTTTCCATAACTCACGATTAAAATAATCATTCTTTATCTTGTGAAATAAGCTGTCCTCACTTTAAGCTAATTCTGACTGGCTTTCTCTTGTAAAGCAGGTGGGTGGGCCCACAGGCGCATCCAGCATTTTTTCATAGGGGTGGACATATGGGGGCCACTAAAAATATTGGGGTGGCACACCAAAAACATAGGAGTGCCGGGGCAGAGTGCAAGGGAGGGTGTGACGATGGGAAATCATGAGGGACATACAAAGTGACACAAATGAGAAAAATTATATATACAGGAATAAATGACAAGTTAATGTTTCAGCTCATTGTAGGGTGTCTTCCTCTCTCTTGTGCTCACATTTATTCAAATTATTACCAACATAGGACCCAGGGGCAGCCATTGTTTGGGGCAACAAATTTTGAGGGGTGGCCAGTGCCGCCCCCTGGCTCCCCATTGGTGGTGCCCCTGAGTGAGCCAGCTGGGCTCACAGCCCCAGCTGTCTGCCTGAGATGACTATATTAAAGATATCTGTTCTGTTCTGACATCATATAGAGCAGGGGTGGGCAACTCCAGCCCTCGAGGGCCGGTGTCCTGCAGGTTTTAGATATCACCCTGGGTCAACACACCTGAATCAAATGATTAGTTCATTACCAGGCCTCTGGAGAACTTCAAGAGGTGTTGATCAGGTAATTTAGCAATTTAGATCAGCTGTGCTGGATCAAGGACACATCTAAAACCTGCAGGACACCGGCCCTTGAGGCCTGGAGTTGCCCACCCCTAATACAGAGCCACAAGTAGAAGAAAACTGAGACTGAGCCTTAGCTTATGACTTTGCACACACAGTGACCTCATTTTTTGAAACTGAGTATTTATTGTTTTAATAGTACTACACATCAGAGAAAATAAGGGTCTCCTTTAATAACCCAAGTGGTGGAACTGTTTTTGAATACTTAGTGTGACTCCATAAATTCATGAGAAAAATAAAATAGCGGCGTGCAATATGTTTTCTTATAAAATATTGTGAAATATAAGTATCAAGTGGCATAACATGCAAATCTTTAGTGAGGGATGAGGATGGCACGCTAAAAGCTGTGAGACCCTGTGTCCCTTAGAGTCTTTCAGATAAAAAATAAAATCCACATTTTTAAATTTAGAAATCAAAGATATTAAAGCCACAGATAAAAGTCACCTGTGGCAGAAGCTGTATTTTCAAACACAAATGAGTAGAGCCAGCTGTGCTGACATTAGCACTCTCTACTCCTAAAAGCTCTCACTGATACATACCAAAGTGTTCAGCTTCCTCTAGATATCCATTATTTATTGTATAACCTGTAACCAAACCTACACACGTATTCACTTCTTATAATGTCCCGATCGAGTCCTGGGCGGAGTATTTATCCCTTCTCCATCTAGATCTAGAGATATCAAATAAAATGTGCTATAGCCTGTGATAGTGGATGTAATCTATCAGTTCACTGCCATTGGAGCAACACAGCTTTCCTTTACCAATATTAAACACAGTACTAAAATATCACAAGTCACAACCAGCTAATCTAAAGGCTAAATGACTTGGTTAAGGCATGGCTTTGAACTTTTATGTCCTGGTGACCTTTGAAAAGTTAATTTATATGCTTCAAAACAAATGCCTAAGAATCCAGAATCCATACTGCAGTTGGGACTTTTAGACACTGGGTGGTAGCAGTTTTCTAAATTCGGTGAGGCAGGTTTGGGTTTACCTTCTTTGCTTCTCAGTTATCCCCATGACATTAATACACATTTGAATGTAGAGCACACCACACCAAATCAAGTAACAGTATTTACAACATTTTTGAGTTTTGGATTGTTAACTGCTGTTAATTTTGCATTCTCTGTTTGCATTTGTTCCTTGAGTTTTTTTTTTTGAACCCTCATTTTATAGTTCAGGTTTTCTTTACCACTGTTACTTTGCATTATTTATTTTTGTTACTTTATTCTAGTGCAGTCTAGGCTCCCTAGTGTCATCTTGAACCTTCTTAAGTCTTTGTCTCTATTCTGTTCCCTTTCATCTACTTCCTGCTTTATTTTGTTAATCCTATATGTCTTTTGCATTGCTGTTAGTGTTAATTCCTTTTGTTAGTCCCTTAATTACTTACAGCTGTGTCTTGTTACACTGGTGTTTCCAATCTCCCTGATGTCTCCCTGTTGGTCTCGGAAGTCTGCATTTGGGTCCATAATCTGCACTTTCTTGCCAAAAATTAAATAAACACATTAAGTTTTAAATGTACATTTATGTTTAAATGTAAAAGTCACCATTTTATTTCACACATTAAAAAAAAACTTCTGTTTTTTGAGTAAGTGAATCATATTGAACATACTAAAAAATATCTAAGCCGTCTTCACTGACTTCCTTCTTTCTACTAATTTAAAACTAGCACCATGAAACTTTACCAAGATGTACTCTATGATCAATGTGCAAAGCAGGACAGAGGACTACCCTCTGCGGTAGACTTTGGTAGTGAGTCTGTTGCAGACCGGGAGCTCTTTAAAAATAATTTGTCAAAATCCCTGAGGGGAAGCCTACCATCTGTTCAAGTAAATTAAAGAAAAAAGCCATGCCACACCTTTTTGTTTTGACAACCATCTCTTTGAATATGCTAAAAGACTAATACACATGAAATCAAGTTGTGACTTCAGACTTTAAATCAATCACAATCTCCTGTTAACTGTGTCCCCATGATATTCATTTGACTCACTAACTGCAAACTAATAGTATATATACCACATATTGTTAGTGTTTAGTGTTAAAATTGGGGTAGGCATCTTGCTTTGCATGTCACTGGAGAAAGAACTCACAATAACTTTTATCATATTGTAATACAAATGCTCTAAAAGAGAACTAGACTCCTCCACCTTTTCTCTGTCCAGTTTTTAGACCATATCATGTGGGTAATATAAACTAGAATAAAGGCAGGACCTGCATGATCCTATAGATCCATTAGTCCTTGGGCAAAGGCACAGTTTCTTGTAGTTTTTTCTCCCTGCACCACCACAATGGATTTTAGATCAAACAATCAAGATGTGATCAAATTGCAGATTTTCAGTTTTAATTCAAGGGGTTGAACAAAAGTATTGAGTTAACTGTTAAGGAACTAAAGTATTTTTATACATAGTCACCAATTTTCAGGGTTTAATACTATTTGGACAAGCAACTGGTTGATAAAACATCTGGAGAGGATTCAGAGTGTCGAACTTGCATTTGTTAGCTGTTCACTGGAATTCTCAATATTTGACTTACAAAGAGAAGTCAGTGCAAGTGGCCATCCTCATGTGAGCTGAAACAAGTAGACCTATCAGAGAGACAGCAAAAACCTTCAGGAATAACCAAATCATAATCTGGTACATTATTTAAAAGAAGGAAGGCACGGACTAGGTCAGTAACACCAAATGTCCTGAAAAACCACAGATGATAACCCAAAGTGTTGATGATCACAGAATGAATTCCTTGTTGAAGAAAACAACCTTCACAATATCTAGACAAGTGAAGAACACAATCGAGGATGTAGGCGAGTCATTGTAAAGGTCCAAAATCAAGCAATACCTTCATGAATACAAATACAGAGAGTTTAAGTGTGTGTAAACCACTTGGACCTTGCGCAGGAAGGCCAGATTAGACTTTACTAGAAAATATCTAAAAGAACCCACACATTTCTTTAAAAAATATTTGGAAAGAAGAAACCACATGAAACCAAAAAAAGTATAGAGAAGGAAAGGAAGAGCCCATGACGCTAAGCATCTGACCAAACATGGTAGAGGCAATGTTAAAGCACGGGCATGAATGACTGGAACCAGGTCACTAGTATTTATTGATGGTGTGACTGCAGATAGAGGTAACAAGATGAATTATGTAATTAAGTGTACAGGATTACACTTTCTACTCAGATTCAGCCACAAAACTGTCCAGAGAGCGCTTCACAATGGAAATGGATAATGATCCAAAAAGCATACTGTACAAGCAACACAAGAGTCTCTCAAAACAAAGAAATAACAAAGAAATGGGCTAGTCTTTAATGGCCAAGTCAGTCACCTGATTTCAAGCAAAAAGACAAAGTGAAGCAGACAGACCTACAAACAAAGGCCTAGTCTGTCAAAATCAGCATTTGGTGATGTCCATAGTTTCTAAACTTCAGGCAGTCATTGACTGGAATAGATTTTCATCCAAATTCTTATATTTAAAATTATTGTAGCTTGTCTACTTAACTTTGACCCTCTGATAATCTCTGATAAAATGGGACTATGTATAAAAATGGCTATAGCTGCTAACCAGTTAATACACTATATATTTTAAATCCCCTTGAATTAAAGCTGAAAGTCCACACTTCAATCACATCCTGATTTTTTTTATTTAAAATCCACAGTCATACTGTACAGAACCAAAAGTACAAACACTGCCTCACTGTCCAAAAACCTAACTGTATCTGCATAATGCAGCTTTAATATCAATGCAGGTGTGGGTTTATTCGTATTTTTAAGGCGGTAGAGTGAAGTGCATCAGTGATGTATGCTGGCAAATGATCTGTAAATGTTAGAGGAACTGAAGTGAGACTGTTCCCGGCAACAGATCAATATTGGCTCAACACCCATCGAAACCAGGGTGCTAAACTCAGAGAGTAA
This sequence comes from Etia nguti, assembly GCA_015106755.1. NCBI lineage: Eukaryota > Metazoa > Chordata > Actinopteri > Cichliformes > Cichlidae > Etia > Etia nguti. The sequence goes on from VUQG01018946.1 coordinate 21,425, forward strand.
AACTCACTTTGAGTCAGAGTGCCATTTCTACCGATTTCTGTGCACGTCTTCTTCCGCACATGCTGAGCATGAATTATTATTCTGAACTTAAAACTAAAACCTAAGAAAAGTGAGAACATCTCAAATATATTTTCCTATCTCTTAAATAGCCAAAGACACATACACATTCACATGCACTCACATCCCCACCCAGGAACCTTCTAGGGCATGTCCGATGGCATCTCTTTCTAACTGCACTGTCATGAAATGTTAGCTGCACACTCAGCACTCATTGTCATCATGATCAATTTAGATTTACTGCTGAGGAGTAATTCAGCCTTTTTTTTCTTTCTTTTTTTTTTTTACACTCGGGGTGCTTATCTGCACGCAGAGAAACGTCATCTAAATATCTATAAACATACACAAAAATGATTTATAAGTATAGCTTGGGAAACTACAGCTTGACTTTTTGTGGCGTTGTCATGTAACAACAATTCAAAAGTTAGATGTTAAGCATTAACTGTAAGCATTGTCTAAAATCCCTCCTCCATTCTCTTGTCTGGCTGCAAGAGATTCCACTGCCACATTGTTAACAAAACACTTTATTTTATGCAACTGATATTTTCATTAGTGGTTATTGCTTAGTCCATAAAAAAACATTAAAAAAACAAAAGGTCCAATACAATTTCCTAGAGAGGTGGCATCTCTTTTGTCTGAACACTCAAATGTCCTTATTTGAATAGTTACCATGTAAAATGAAGAAAAGGAAAGTTTAAAGTTTGCTTGAAAAAATGACTTGATTGATTAATTAAAGACCATAATGTGACCTCTAGTCACAAGTGTCATTTCTGCTGCTGTGATTTAGACGGGGAAAATAAGATTCACACTCAGTACCCCGCTAAAACTCAGAGGATACTGTATGAATCTGATTAAAAGATCACACATAGATTAATCTGCTATACAAAGTGCTGCTTCCTTGCAATATATGAACAAGCAGAAAACTGTGACATTTTAGGACAACTACTACTACTTTTAATGTTTTAAGTTATCTTTTTTTATTTAAGAAGCCGGTATTTCTTTTTTTCCTGTTCTTATACACAGGAAATTCCTGCATTCCTGCAAATCCTTAGAACAGCAGTATCATTAAACTTTACAATATGGCAATTTAAATTACCTGAACAAAATCTTTACACTACCTAATGCATAAACTCTGCCGCTTCCTCAAATCTGTGCCACAGTTAATTAAATGCTAATAAAGTGCTTTTCCAGTCTCACTCTACTAATAGTGCTGGAAGAGGCTATTTTAGCACATTTACATTATTTATGTTGCCAAAACTATCATTTGAAACACAAAAAGATCATGCTGGATTTTTCTACTCCCAACCTTCCTCTTATATTTAGAACAAAGTTAATGTTATTGCATTGTAAGTCCTTGCATTGATCATCCCTCTGTAGTCACACCAGCTCTTTAATGGCCTCACAGCCATGAATATTAGATACACTTCCCTTCACCCCTCAGTGCAAATATGATGAGCCAGCCTGACGTGGCTTTAAGGAAACAAACAACGAGATATGTGAGTATCTGTATGGGTTTCACATATATCAGATAGAGAAGGTTCTGGGATACACTAGTTCGAACACAATGCAAGAACGAAGGCATGGATGCAACTTGCACATGTAGAAACTTATAATACTCCCGCATTACACCTTTCAGCAGAGTCACCAAAAAATCACTGCTGCACTTTGCTGTTTGTCTGCTTTTGTGTAATTCTGCAAGCACTGGTTTACAGTGAAGCAACGATAGTGGATATTCTCCTGAGTGAGATTAGCTACAATATGAGCATAGTAACGGAGATGCTGGGTTACAACCCATTATGTCTGGGAGAGAGATAGACAGAGAGAGAGGAAGGGAAAGAAGAGAGAGGTGAGGAGGAGGAGGAAAGGAGGGTGTGACAGAAACACAAGCGAAGAGGAGAGGGAGTCATTATCCGCACACAATTTTTGAATCTGCTGTGTTTTTTAATCGCACTGCTGCTCGTCCTTGTGTTATGTTTTTTCTTTGCTTGTACTATAAGATGCTTTGATTGAGGCAACATGAATTCTCTTCTGACAAATATGTGAGCGGGCTGGAATTTCCCTCCACATAACTAAGTCACTTACTTATTTATGCGGACATCCAGTGGGTGAGAGCATCTGAAGAAGCTGTTTGGGTGTCTCTGACACACAGAGGAGGACATGGCGGGGGACCTCGTGGTTGGGATGCTCTATAACTTGTTACTACCACTGCTCCTGCTCACTGGTGAGTTGACGTCTGTATAATCATTTCATTTTTATTTATTTTTACAGCTGTAACTGACCTTATGTCAGGTGTTGGTGGTTTTGTCCAGAGATAGTGGGGTTTATAGGGACATGTTATAAATGTGGTTTCAGATTTTTGGGTGTAAAAGTTTACATGATAAGAATCTTCAGGTGATTGCTAAAGGCTGCATATCGTTAACACAACATAAGCTGGGTAAAAGCCACTGGTGACCCCCTGTTGCAGCATATTATCAACACACAAAAACAATAATTCACACTCACTAGGTAGACTAATTTCTTTCAATACATGAGACCAGAATTTTGTAAGAAGCAATGTGCTGCCAGATTAAACCTGAGGTAGACTGTGCTGATGAAAAACAGTTACACCTATCTGAGCGGCATTTCTGTACCCACCATCAAGTAAACTGTTTAAGTGAAACCTGCACATAACGTCCCTATTTGCTGCAGGGTAAGGTTAACACTTAACCTCTACTTGCTGCTTTGGAGCATTTTAATTGTAGTTGCTGATGATCATTTGTTGGTATTTCTGCTGGCATAAATGTTCTAATATTGCTGTTATAATGTTGTTAAAAATGAATATATCATATTTGAGGTTAGGTATGAGGTAGCCAAATATATTTTCAGTATTAAACAATTTTCTTTAAGATTCTAACAAATAATCCTTAGATTTCAGATTTTTAATTAGTTAACTAAAATAATATTTCTTCCTGTTCCAAACTATTTTAGGTCTACTTGTTGAACTCAGGTGTTTTCCAGCATAGAGCAAACCAATCAAAAACCATCAGCATCTTTAACCAGCTTTGTTAACTAAGGTTTCCTTGCTAAAATAAATATAATGGCTTATATTACTGGCAATAACAGCTTATCAGGGATTTTTCCTACACATAAGAAATCACCCCAGAAGTGTGTAACCTTTTTTTTTTAAAAACAACTTTAGTTTAGGGTTAATTTAATTATGCATAAAATGCACCTTTGCTTATCAAATGGGCAGGAATAACAGGAAAATGATAGGGCTTCTGTTAAGTAGTATACACTGACTGCTGTTATTATAGGGAGAGTAATCATACTTATGTGAATAGGCAACCCAGAAAAACCCTCTCTGAGCCAGGTGTTATAAATTGTTATACTTTAACAAAAATCCAAGGTATACTAGGGACAGTTTATTCTTTTGCCCTTTGTTTCAATATTATATGTGTTTTACTGTTGTGACATGTACTTGCTACTTTAGATTAACCGTTACTAGTATTTTAGAGTTTATAAGATAATAAATATTAAAAAGAAGCATGCTGTGCCTTATAAAAATACTCCTTTTCTTTGAATTTCTCTCAAACCCATTGTGTTTTTCCCCTCTGCTTCTCAGCTTCATCTTTCCGCTACAATGGTCTGTCACTGGTATATTTCCTGTTTTTGCTCATCTTACCGCTGATGCCGAACCCGAGTCTGGTCACCATGAAAGGTGAGAGGGGCTCCAGAGGCAAATGACGTCACATTTTATTATCTGGCATGTTCTTGCTCTGATTCAAAATGTAAAGGTCTTGGAATCACTGACGTCTCTAAACGATGTCAGTGATTCAGTCTTTTTTGCCTGAACTTTAAGCTTATAAGATTATTCCAGCATGTACCAGGTAATTGTAGAGAAACAATGTTAATTTCCTACCTCGTGGGTTAGAGGAAAATGCTTTCACCTTGTGAAATATTTCTTGTGATGTTTTGTATAAAATGTGCGGTTCCACATATTTGTACACCAAATGCTCTGTGGCATTCAAACTTACGGAAATATTGATCTGGCATCTTATTTTAGCGGTTAAAACCTATGGTTAAAACTGACAAAAATTAAGATAAATTTTTAGAAATTTAGAATTAGCTTCATGGCCTGACGTCACTCACCTTCTTGCTTATGTCTTCTTTTGATTTTGGCATGTTGCGCTAATGTTGAGACCTTTTAGCCAATTCAACTTCTGTTCAATTCAGGTGATGATTTGATGGAACAGGACATCCACAGTTATACAGTCTCTGTGTGACAAATCATACTCCAAACAGTTATCAACGCGTTGAGGTAGTGTTTTGGGCAAATACTTTTTCTTTTTTCTCGCAAGGTCAGGTTGGTATTACTTGATCATTGCCCTTCAATACATATAACAATGAATTTATATATTTGCTTATTTTAATTTAGTCTGTATCTTAACTGTTTTTTGCATTGTTTTTTTATGCCATTTAATTTTTAAAAAATTATTTTATGCTAAATTGTGTACAGTTTTGTGATCACGTTACTTACCTACTTATCATTTCAAACTTGTATTTTGTGTTTTCGCTGGTTACATTTCCTTTTTTTTTTAACTTAAAGAGCGGACACAGTTTCACATGAGGTACGTGCAAAAATAGGATAAATCCGGTAATCTGATGTAAAGTAAAACAAACGTAAACACAAGCACAGGTAAATCAAACTGTGTGTGATGTGTATATGTCTACAGCATGTGTGTGTGTGCCTTCTCTGTATTGATCACTGCATTCTGATGAATTAAAGTATATGTATCCCTCCCTCAAAGTACTTTGTAAAGGGGAAGTGGTTTGAATGGTCAAATCAATTATACATAGCCTGGTAATTACAGCAAGGAATTAAAAGATGTGATGTCAGCATTTTGACAGCATTTCTTCTTTCGCTCTTTTTCTATGCCTCCATATAAAAACTGTTTGCCCTTCAGCTTCATAAATCCCCCTGCTATAATCTTACTGCGCTTGGACTAAGTGGTGAACCCTGTGTACATCGTGTGTGTACGGCTCATGCGTTTCTGTGCACCCACCTATGCTGGAGAGAGTGTGTACGTGTGTGTTTTATGAAACAATGCTTTTAGTAAAAAGCGTGAACATCGACAACACATTTGCTGGCTCAGCTAATGCTAAGCCACGTCAGCTATTAATGCTTTGTATCTCCAACCTTTTGATTACAAGAACTCTAGCCTGAGACTATGAACTGTTTTATTTATTTGAATATACAGCCAAAATCTCAACACAGCAACTCACTTTAAGACTGTCATTAATATCTTTAATGACAGTCTTAAAGATAAAAAATTGGGAACTTATGCAAATAATGTTGTGACACAAGTGTGAATTTAAAAATAGTTCCACAAAGAAATTTCATTAGATAAATAGTCGTACTAGACCAGTTGTGACAGAGCCAAGCATTTCTTTGAGACTTGAGAAACGCCTCTTTCTTTGACAAGATACAGGAGTATGGACAAAACAGTCCAATTTACTGGCAAGAGTCTGGGAGACAATATTCTGCTGAACAATGTCTGAAGAGAACCACAGGATGCATCCATTACTGTGTGTTTTTCTGTATCTGTGTCCCAGAACTCAGAGAGTAACATGCCGGCTTTATTTAAGGAGAATAAAAATGATTATTGAGTTGAACAGGAGACAACAAAACACATAGTGCACAGCAAAGTTAAAAGCAACTTCTATTTTTATTCAATCCAACTTCTCTCTGCAACTACAACTGTGGAATTAATCATACTTAATTTCAGACACAATTCTGGCTTCATTCTGCTTTGCAACAGTTTGCTTGCTTTGCCTTTCAGCACATCTCCTTCTTTGACTTTTGTTTCTGCAAATTTTGTACCAGACTGTCGCAGATTTAGTCCTGCTCACATTTTATTCAAATATTTATCTTTTATATTTGAATAAAGGTTAAAGTTTGAATAAAGTTGAATGGACTCACTATTTTCAGTAAATGAGTAATTGTGTTAATTATTTGTGATTTCATAATAGATAAAAAATAATTATGATTTTTGTCCTAATTTCATTCAGTTTTCTTGCTAACGTTTAGAGGGAGAGAAATTGCTAAATATTAAAGATTAAAACATCAAAGTCACACCTCAGGACTTTTTCTATCAACATATATTGATTTCTGTTTTCCTCACTGTCTTCCTGTCAGTCATTTTCAAGTTTTACTCTTCGCTCCATAGCTGATGTATCAAATCTTATTCAAAAATCTAAATCATCCACTTGTCAGCTCGACCCTCTTCCCACTGTGTTAGTTAAAGCTTGTCTTCCCTCATTGGCTCCTCTCATAACTAGTATTATCCACTCTTCCCTTAACACTGGAATTGTTCCTTCATCCTTGAAAACTGCTTCTGTCACTCCAATTCTCAAAAAGCCTGGTGCAGATCCCAATAATTTTGATAATCTTCACCCAATATTAAGCCTCCCCGTTATTTAAAAAATTCTTGAGAAAGTTGTTGCCTCCCAGCTTCACTCATATCTCAATGACCATAATCTCTACGAACAATTTCAGTCTGGATTCCGCCCATATCATAGCACAGAAACTGCTTTGTTAAGGATTGCTAATGACCTTCCGATGGCAGCTGATTCTACTCTTTTATCCATCCTCATCCTTCTTGATCTTAGTGCGGCATTTGACACCATTTCTCATAATATCCTCCTGAGCAGATTAGCATCCATTGGCATTAGTCAAACCCCACTTGCCTGGTTCACCTCATATC
>VUQG01018947.1:1171-12598 GCA_015106755.1 Etia nguti
ATATTATCTATGCAGTTTAAAAAAAAAAAAAAAAGTAAAAGCACATAGTAAAAAAACAAAAACAATCAGTGCTTTGAGTTCTCACAAAGGCCAGAAAAGTGTGATTTAAATATCAGTTCATTAACTACTGAGTACAGACAGGAAGCTGTGGGAAAACACACCAAGTTTGAATTCAGCGTCCATGTGAAGAGTCCACAGGAAGTCGGTCCGCGGCGTGCTGCAGTCACTGTTAAACGATGTTGAGGAACGTGTTTGTGAGCTGATGTTTCCTCTGACGCTCACAAATTTACTTCACTCCAAAAACTGAAAAAGTGAAATTTTATGAAATATTTCTGATCTTTGGTCAAAACTCTGAGTCGGAGAGTAACGCCTGGAGTCACCTGAAGGCTTTTTGTCCAGAATCGTCTCCGTCTGTTGGACGCAGCTGGATGCTGAACGTCCAGATTGTCATGAGCTCCAAAAACATGAAAGCCCATCACTTTATTGTGATATCATTTGAAAATCTGGAGAACTCGAGCTATTTTCTGATTTAGGTGAACCGAACCTTTAAAAGTGATTTAGAGTCATTGCTCTGTGGCTCACGGTGTAAACACAGAGGAGCATGGTGGACTAACAGGGTGACCAGAGCAGGATTTTAATGATCGCTGAAGCTCTGGAAGTCAGAGTTTACAGAGCGAAAGTCACATTTATTTCCTGTAATTATTCTAATGTGTCCAACACTCTGCATGAATCACCATTATTTTGTTTTCTGATGATTATTTCTGCAAAACAGACTTGAATGCTGCGTTATTCGCTCCACTTAACATCGTCCTCCTCCAGTATTACCCACTCTGATGTCACACACACACAATATTTTACTTTACACACATCATATTCTCTGATTTATGTCCGCCTGTTCAGCGTTCCATTACTTCCATACAGCACGAAGTTAAGAAGCCAGAGCACCGAGGTCTAAAGCAAAAGTTCTCAAGGAAAAAAAGAGAATAAAAAAAAATAAAAATGACGTAAAAATAAATAAATAAAGAAGCTCAATAAATAAAAATCTAAATAAAATGTAATAATACTCAATAAAAATAAGCAAAATTAAGGTATTCTAAAAAAAAATTTTTTTAAAAAGCTAAATTAAAATTTGGTTAAATAAAAGTTAAAATAGAAATTATATATATATATTTTAAACTAAATAAATAAAAAGATAAAAAACAGCAATAAAAAAAATATTAAAAAGTAGTAACATGATCTAACAGGAAATTGCTCAGTGAATGAAAACAAATAATAATAATAATGAAGATTAAAGTTGCTCAGCAAACACGACGTCTGAAGTGCAGTGAACAGATTTTATTTGTTGTCCAATATTATATCACATAACTAATGAAGATTATTATTCATTTATTTTAAATTCCTTTTCTTTTGGTCTTGTTTTTATTTGATTTCTTACATTTAGGCCCAAAGATTTGACTGATCAAAAATAGATTAATAAACGCTTGAACTCCATTTAATAATGCAAGCGGAGTGAGAGAGTGGACAGGAACGTCCTCTGCATGTGTGAAATGTGAACATGCAGCAGCACAAACACAAATGCACCAACCAGGCTGAGCTGATTTAAACTCTGTGTTCTCAGATCACAGGATGCTCTCGCGGCTGCTCCGTCCTCTCCTTAAATCCTTAAATAGTCCCATTTAATCTAATCTGCTCAAACGTGACCCCTGTGTTTCAGCCCTAAGCAAGCTGAAGGTGCACCACATGTACCAGAGCAGCCAGGTGGAGATCGTCCACTCCAACGTGGTGTTCGACATCTGCAGCCTGATGCTGTACGGCACACAGGCCATCCCCATCCGCCTCAAGATCCTCCTGGACCGCCTGTTCTCTGTCCTGAAGCAGGAGGAGGTGATCCAAATCCTGAACGCGCTCGACTGGACGCTGCAGGACTACATACGAGGATACGTGCTGCAGGTGAGCGCTTAGGACTGCAGAAACCTTGGCTGGTGTGCGCAACATTTCAGGAACGGTTTGACTGAACATGTTAGCGTTCAGCAACGACCTGCATGTGTGGCTGCCTGGAGTCAGCTCATCAGTCAGAGGAACAGGGATTCGATGATCAGGTTCACAAAGTGATCGTGGTTCAGGTTTGAATAGAACAGTAACCTTGCACACTAAAAAATTGGTGCCTGATGCACCTGTGGACCCCTCATGAGTGACATATTTAAGGACACCTGTGCTGCATCTGGCTACAGCTGGAGAAGCTTCAGAAAGGCGCTGTGAGTGAGAAAGAGGCCTTCTATCGTCTGTGTTCATACATCAGTTTAAACGGGTGACAGCACGTTCCCTCCATGTTTATCCACCTGGCTCGTTATGGTGTAAAAAGCCCAGTTTTTGAGATATTGGAACAACATTTTTTCCACCAAACTGGAGCCAAACTAATCCAGGGAGGCATTACGTCCTATCATGAACACGAGCCTGTTGTCACAGCTTTCTTTAGTTCAGTGCAAAGAAAATAGTTCCTACGAATCATCTCAGGATCTGGGTCATGAACCTGATTGTGAGCTGAATGTTTAAGATGCATCATGTTTAAGATGCTAGCTGCCTCCAGGGTTTATCCTAAGCTAAGCTCAGCGCTCTTCTACAAAGAAAAGTTCTGTAAAAATTGATTTAATAATTTTACAAAAGAAATCATGATGGGGGACGTTGTTTTGTTGGTGATAGCCACAGACTCTCCTTACTGTCGTATTCTAAGTGTTTCAGGATGTAAATGTGTTTTTTTCTGCTGGAACCGTTTAACATGGGAGTCTATGGGGACTGACTCACTGAGAGTCTGGAGCCTCTAGTGGATGTTAGAGGAAGTGCAGGCTGATGTCTGACTTCTCTGTTCACTTATTTCACAACAATCTGTGCATTTTTTAAATTGTGACCATTTGTTAAACACAAACATGTTATCTCTCACCCTAACCGGTCGCAGCAGATGGGCCCCGCCCCTCCCTGAGCCTGGTTCTGCCGGAGGTTTCTTCCTGTTAAAAGGGAGTTTTTCCTTCCCACTGTCGCCAAAATGCTTGCTCATAGGGGGTCATATGATTGTTGGGTTTTTCTCTGTATGTTTTATTGTAGGGTCGACCTTACAATATAAAGCGCCTTGAGGCGACTGTTGTTGTGATTTGGCGCTGTGTAAATAACACTGAATTGTTTGAATTGAATGTTATATAACTGGTAAAAAATGTAATTTAATTAGTTTAATTAGAAAGCTGTTGGATTCGGTTTTGTTCTGGCCAAAATCTCTTTCGGGGAAACCTGAAATAATGATCATCTACAACTTTGTGTACTGCATGTTTTTTTGAGTGCATGGAGGAGATGAGCGTCTGTGAGGCAAGAACGATTATTTCCGATATTATTGGATGTGCATTACGACACAATATCAATGCATATTTTTAAATATTATGCCTTCACTTCCTTCCTGTTTTTTCCAGCATTTTGTGGACTCGAGTTGTGTTCGGACTCAGTGTTTTGGAAGCTGCTCTCTCACGGCCACCGCAGTGTCAAAAAACAAAGTTAAAACACTTTTCTGGATAGACGTGTGAGCGGGACACCTGAGAAACACCACCGCAGCCGGAGAGTACATGAAGGGAGAGACTAAAGGAATTTCTGAGGAAGGCGAGGGAGGAGGGGGAGGGGGAGTCAGGAAATCATGGCTGATGCCAGGCAGGAGGGAGCGGGGGTGTGCCGCGGCGATGCCACGAGTCGTCCCGGTACCCCGCTGAGGCGGTACCACCGGGCTCGGGGAGGTCTCCGAACTGCGCCCGGTACATTTGTAAACATTATGTCTTTTGCTCCAGATTTCCTCTCAAGCCGGCGCCAAGCCGGCCGGGTCCGAGGCTGCAGGCGCCGTGTCAGGCGCGCACACAGATCTCACTTCGATTAGTACATCATCAAGTATTCAAGCTGGGCTGCGTTTAATTCATGTTAGCTCATCTAATGGCGAACGTAGAGTCAGAATCCTCGACAGGCACCCAATGAATGCTCTGTGATGAAATATTAATCGCGGTTATGGCACGAAGCCGCTCCTCACTTTCAAAGACCCCCAAACTCACATGTGATTACAGCCGGGCTGAGGGAGAGAGGACCCCCTTGATCAATGCACGGCGCCTTCTGCTCACCCCGCCCTCGCTGCAGAGATGTGTGTGTGGTATGTTGTGCACGTATTTATTTGCACTCGCCTTTGGGAGTGTGCGCGTGCGTGTGTGTGTCCTGCCGATGCAGAGCAGGCACATCCACATGATTTAAATGAAGAGAAATGACCTGCGAGATGAAGCGCTGCGTGTCTGCGTAATGAGCTTTCTCGGGGTTCTGCGCTGCCCGCTCGCATTAACACTCCATCTGATTCCTTTATTTAGCCGCCCTGCCAATCTGCTTTATAAGGTGTGTCGTGCAGCCCACTGTGTGAATATGTATGAGCAAACCAGCAGACACTTTTAATGCTGATGATGAAACCGCTCTCTCCTTTCTTTCTCCTACTTCCCCTGCCCTCTCCTCTCTTCTCTCTGCAGGATGTCGCGGGGAAGGTGTTGGATCGCTGGGCGATCATGACGTTCGAGGAGGAGATCGCCACACTGCAGCAGTTCCTGCGTTTCGGGGAGACCAAATCCATCGTGGAGCTGATGGCTCTGCAGGACAAAGAGGGCCAGGCAGTGTTGGTTCCCAGCACCCGCACCAACTCCGACATCCGCACGTTCATCGAGCGAAACACCCCCCGCACGGCTGCCAACCTCTCCACGTCCAAGACCGATAAGCTGAGTGGCAACAGCATGCACCACTTCGAGAACTTCATCAACAGCATGGCCTTCATGCTGCCGTTCCAGCTGCTCGGCTCTGTCCCGGCGCCATTCCTGGGTTCGCAGACGGGGGCGATGCAACAGCAGCACCAGCAACATCAGCAGCACCTGCCGCTGTGCCGTGGGCCGATGGAGCAGCAGGGCCAGCGGCAGGACGTTCAGGGGCGGGACGGTCTGCTCAGGGACAATCACCCCTCTCTTTCGCACCCGTCGGAGAGCACGCTGCTCGGCTCCGGTGCCATCTCGTTCACCGCTGACCTTGACCGAAGTGGAGACAAGCCGCCGGACGGCCTCTCCGCCGGCACAAAGATCGAGGCCGAGGACTTCTCCACCAGTGACAATTACTCAGACGGGCCCTCCACACCGTGCACGCCGTCCATCAGCTCTGACGTGACCCAGATGTCACCCGAGAGCAAACTGCGCTCGCTGGATAGAAACGGAAGCGGTGGCAGCGTCTCAGGAGGCGTTGCTGGAGGAGGCTCTCTGAAGAAGGGTCGTGTGTTTTGCAATGCCTGCGAGAAGACGTTCTATGACAAAGGCACGCTGAAAATCCACTACAACGCAGTGCACCTCAAGATCAAGCACAAGTGCACCATCGAGGGCTGCAATATGGTGTTCAGCTCGCTGCGCAGCCGCAATCGCCACAGTGCCAACCCAAACCCGCGCCTCCATATGCCCATGAACCGCAACAACCGGGACAAAGACCTGAGGAGCAACTTGTCCGCTGATGAGAGCTCTCAAGGAGAGAAGAGGCCTGAATACGGCACCCCCATCTCCATCTGCTCTGCAGAGAGCCAAAAATCAGTGTCCAGCTACATGGTGAGCCACATGGACTCTGGCTCCAAGCTCCACAGCACCTCGTTCCCCAGCATGGGCCAGAGCGGCATCCTCTTCCCCAACTTAAAAACAGTCCAGCCAGTCCTGCCTTTTTACAGAAGCCTGGTAACCCCAGCTGAGCTCGCCAACACCCCGGGCACACTACCCTCGCTTCCTCTGCTGTCCTCCTCTGTCCCCGTCAAACCCATCACAGCCCCCGAGCACTCCACGACTGACCCGATACCAAAGAAAAAGTCTCGCAAGTCCAGCATGCCAATAAAGATAGAAAAGGAGATGGTAGAGCAAGACGAGCAGATGGATAAGGAGAGCAGCTCTGAGGATGAGGCTCCCTTACACGGCAGGGACAAGGACGAGTGCGACGGTAACAAAGCGGAAGGACGTCTGTGCACAAGACAAGCTGGGGAGGAGAAGGAAGCGAGAGAAGCATACCAGGGCAAAGACACAGAGAGAGAGCAAAGTTCGGAGAGAGAAATGACAGAGAGGGAGGACAAAGATGACGGCTCGAGGCTAGCCGAGACCGGCGTCATCACCTGTGCGTCCTCCCCCTTCGAAAACAGGCTGATGGACAATCACTGTGACGACAGCTCGCTCTGCCAGGACCCCGACAGCAACATAGAGAGGGAGGACCGCGAGCACGCCTTCAACAAGATGTCAGAACTCAAGTGGGACGAAGGCGAGCACAGGCTGACGAACGGTGGCGGCCTCCAGCTCATAGAGAGGGAGGCATCCGATGGCTGCGGAGATGACTACGGAGACTCGGGGTTATCTCACCTCGATCCTGATGCCGTCTTGCCGCATCACTGTGAGATCTGCAGCAAGAACTTCAAAAACCCCTACAGCGTCAAGATGCACTACCAAAACGTCCACCTGAAAGAGATGCACATGTGCACAGTGGACGGCTGCAACGCCGCCTTCCCCTCCCGCAGGAGCCGAGACAGGTGAGAGGAACACGATTTCTCCTCCTGACACAAGTGCTTCTTTGAGTATTTTTAAACAACAGTAACTTAAAGTCACATGTCTTCATGTCCTTCATGTCTGTGCAGCACCACGTGAGGCCTTTGACCTCAAATAATGTTTCTGTAGTCATGAATCTGTAGGAAAATTTAAAAACTGCATCTGTTTGCACTGATGGTGCAGCCACAGCTGAAAGTGCTTTAACAAATTGTTTCCTCGAGCCTCGTCAATCAAAAACAGAGTTAGGGTTTGACGGTCACTGCTGATTCCCTCACGGGGTAAAGACTGTACATGTGTGATGACAGCCCATTCTCCTGCTGCTGAGTCAAAGCTGGCTGCGTCTCGCAGATACAGATTGATTAATTTGTACTTATATAGCACCAAATCACAACAGCAGTCGCCTCAAGGCTCATTATAGTGTCAGGTAAAATATCAGTAGACAATCAGATGACCCCCTATGAGCTAGCATTTGGTGACAGTGGAGAGGAAAAACTCCCTTTTTACAGGAAAAAACCTTGCCTGCTCCAGGTTTAGGCTCTCGCTCTTTGAAAGGGGACAGTTCAGCATCACCATAATGACAGAACAGCAGTGTGAACTCTGGGAATCAGAACATGTTAAAAGGGAGTTTTTCTTTCCCGGTGTCGCCTACTGCTTGCTCGTAGTCATCGTCTGACTTTTGGGGTTTTCTCTGTATTACTGGATCTTTACATTGTAAAGCGAGCGTTGCTGTGTTGTATGTTGTGTTGTTTTGGTGCTATATAAATACAGTTGAATTGAACTGAACTTGCATCAGCTAATAGCAATAATAATCTACATTTGTGAAAGGTGGTTCTCAAATACTTTGTACCCAAACCAATACCAGAGGGCTAAAAACGCTGCCCTGTGTTAATGTTTGTGGAAAACAGCCACCGTATCACCTGAAATCTTTTCACCTTGTTTTAATTATATTGTTAAAAACCACTGAAGACGGTTTTTATCTGAACCTTCCAGAACAGTTAATCTAAAAGTGATTCAAACTCTGACACCCTCCTCTCTCTCAGTGAGACTCTGTGATGTGAACTCGGATTCAAACGGACGCTGATTACTCTTTGTGCAGTTGCAATAACAATAAATGGTTCCGATGAAATTTTGAGGTAAACTGCTGTAAACCTTTGAGGTGTGACTAAAACACTCACTGTGTTATTTTCGTTTTTCACCCACAGACACAGCGCCAATCTGAACCTGCACCACAAGCTGCTGACCAAAGACTCCTTCAGCCCGGCCAACTCCCTCTACTCTCACTCCTCCCTTTGTAGAGACAGAGACTCTGCCGGGATGGAGTACTGCCAAGAGCAGCGGGACCGAGACCCGCCCCACCGGGACCCAAGCGGCCAGACCTCCGTCATCTTCAGAGGGCACAACCGCATGGGTCTGGTCTTCCCGATGAGCAAAATGTCCACGGCTCCAGACAGCGCTGAAGTGTCTCCGGTAGGAGAGACTCAGGGATTGGGAGGTGGGGAAGGCGGCGTAAGTGGGGAGGATGGGGCAGTCCTGGACCTGAGCACCTCCTCCTCCGCCCCGCCTCGCGGCGGCGCTCAGTCTTCCTGGGATTCAGACGGAGCCGGGAGCGAGGAAGGGGAGGGGCCTGTGGAAGACGAGGAGGAGGCGCTCCCCGTGGAGGACAGCGATGAAAGCTGC
The DNA here is from genome assembly GCA_015106755.1 of Etia nguti. NCBI lineage: Eukaryota > Metazoa > Chordata > Actinopteri > Cichliformes > Cichlidae > Etia > Etia nguti. Next base: position 9,457 of record VUQG01018947.1, read on the forward strand.
GATGGGATCGGCGTGGGCAGGCCCGGGGGCGACGAGCTTGCACTCGAGGGGGGGAGGACCCTGGGCTGTAGTGAGGGAGGACAAGGAGGGCTACAGGGAGGTGGGGGTGGATCTCCAATAACATGCCACGTCTGCCAAAAGGTCTACAGCAACAAGGGCACATTCAGAGCCCATTACAAGACTGTCCATCTGAGACTTCTTCACAAGTGTAAAGTCCCCGGCTGCGACACGTCGTTCTCCTCCGTACGGAGCAGGAACAGGCACAGCCAGAACCCAAACCTCCACAGGAACCTAGCTGTTAGCTCGGGGGCTCCAATGGAGCAGGAGTAGGGGTCAACATTTACTTTGTCTAAGTTGTTCTTTTGTTGTTTTTCCTGGGCACGTAATAAAGAAGGCTCACCTGTTAGCACTTTTGAAACATCACGCCGTCATTCATCCGTTACTTTAGGCAAGAAAGGGAGAAGCAGAGAGAAAACCAAATTCATTTAAAACAACCAAAACCTGCACAGGTCAGCCAGTTGGTTTCAGTGTTGTGTCGTGCTGATTTATTTTGAATTGGTTTGCCTTTGAGCCCTTTAAAAAAAAAGAAATCATCCGTGTGGACTAAAGTTTTCCTTGTGTTGTTGAATCACGAAGCCGTGTCCTGCAAGTGTTTTTTTCCTCTTCCAGTGTTTCTGTCGTCGGACGTCCACATCTGCCCCGTGAAGCCGTAGTGAAGTAACTCCTACACGTGTCATTTCACTCGTTCCAGCAAAAGAGTCTCTGTTGAAAAGCTATTGTGTTGTGAGGTAGAACAATAAGTTATTGTACGGTGTTTCTATGATCTGTCTTTACTGTTCTCTTTGTTGCAAACTGCTAATGTTGACCAAAGATTTTTCTCAGTTCACAGTTGTGTGTGTGTGTGCGCGCGCGTGTGTGTTTGTGTGTACAGACCCTTCGTGTTGTGGGAGGGGTTATGCAGTATTAAGAGGTCCGCCCGGTCTTCGCTCACCTTCATCGTTTTTAACAGCAGTATTCAGGCGTGGGCGTGGCCATAAAACAGTAAAATATATAGAAAATGTTGACTGAAAGGGTGAAAAAGAAATCCTGTTTTTTGTTGGTGTTTTTGTAAAGAAATGTTCTCACGCAGCCAGACTTGATCTTGTTCGCGTGGTTTCTTGCAGTAACCTCACCGACTGGACAAACGGCAGAAAGATGCCACCTCTGGAGGCAGGAAGGATGTACTGTGAATGAGTCAAACACTGAGAAATAATCATGAAAAAATGCAGTTTCTGAATCTGGCCCCTTCCCCTGAGCACACCTTACACAAAGAGCGGTAAACAAAATGTTTGAGCTGTAGATTCTGTGAATAATTTGTTATGAAAGACACCAAAAAAAAGAGAAGCTGCGTAAAATGGAAGAATTTCACCACTAACATTACGTTTCTTTACGTGAATGAACATAAACACTGTGTTGTACATTCCTGATTTCACCATGGTTTACTGTTCTGGTTTTGCTCGGTATTCTTCATATTTTCTTTCAGTCTGTATTTAAACGCGATGGCTCCGATTTAAGGTCGCACTCGTTTGTTGTTTGGATTCGTTCATATTAAAAAAAGAGCAAAACCCAAGACATGTGGATAGATGTTCATGTTTCTTTTGAATTAATGTTACAATATTCATTCAGTTAAATAAAAAGCCATATGTTTGCAAGACTCCAGTCACTTATTTTGAATTCCTGCATTAAAAACATGTCGGTCTGCACGCTGCAAAAAGCTTTTCATCGGGTCACTTTCAGAGTGAAAACTACTGTTAATGAAACGAAAGATTCAGAGCGTCAGGACACTCTCAAAAGTCCCAGAAATATTTCTTTGTCATGCAATGATGCAACTCCGAAGTGGAAGGTGACCCGTGCAGCTTGTTCTCTTAACTTGTTAGCTCGCTACTACACATCGACTGCTGTCTGCGACGTCCGTCGGTTATGAAGGGAAATCTCTGAAGAAATGAAGTAATAGCAACAAACTTAATAGTAATAACCAGGAACAAGTAATTAACTGTAAATTATGTTAATTCATGTAATATTATAAAATCAGAAGAAAAAAACTGATTTGGAGTGACTTTTTTTCTGCATTAAATCTTAGCTAAATATAACATTATATCGTGTAACTGCAAAATCTCCGTTGTTAAATTGACACTACAAAAGTGTCTATATGTGTCCACTCTTTTGACAGTGTTATATTTTTAACAGTAACATAGTCAGTGTTAAAGATTAACAGTGACTAACACTCAGCAGTGTTGATTTTCTAACACTGGAAAATAACTAAAAATGCTCGTAATTTGTGGACACATGTAGACACTTTTCTAGTGTCGATTTAACACTGGAGATTTTGCAGTGTGTCCAGTGTGCGACTTGTAAACATTAAAAAATTGAAAGAGCTGTTTTGTGAGATATGGCTATGAATACAGCGTGAGAGCACACACTGGGTCAGACTCATAAAGCCTGTTTTTAGGCCTTGCTCCTGCTGACTGTTGGCGTCTGTGTGATGTCACAGCTCAGCCGACGCAGAGGGAAGGTGGGAGACTGAAAGAAACTGAAAAGGCAAGTTTAAAATATAACACCAGCTCTGAAAAATCCTCTTCTGAGGCTAAATGGTGAATTATACTAAATAAAGTTTTTTCAAATCACAACAACAGTCGACTCCAGGTGCTTTGTATTGTACGCTAAAGGTGGTTTTTAAACAGTGCTTTTCTGTCTACCCTTCACACACAACCTGGAGTCAGTATTTTGCCCAAGGATGTTTGGCATGCAGCTGGGGATAAGCCAATCAGATGACCCCCTGTGAGCAAGCACTTGGCGACAGTGGGAAGGAAAAAATACTTTTTAACAGGAAGAAACCTCTGGTAGAGCAAGGCTCTTTTTTTGTGTAAAGCATCCTTGGGTTTCTTGAAAGGTGCTCTAACAATCTAACATATTACAGACAGTATCAGTCTGTACTGTTTATACAAACTAACAGCAACAGCTACTTAATTTCATAATTTAAATTTCAGTTCAACCAATTAATTTAAGATAATTAAAATGGGGTGGCTGTAGCTCAGGTGGTAGAGCGGGTCACCTCCTCACCGGAAGGTCGGTGGTTCGATCCCAGGCTCCTCCAGTCTACATG
>VUQG01018952.1:0-13979 GCA_015106755.1 Etia nguti
TTTTGCCATTTGCACACAGGACCAACAGTCCATGTACATTGGAATTCTTGTGCAGAGCTTTCCAAGTCAAATCACACTTTAACAGTATAACAATATAATAATATAACAATATAAAGACAGAAAAAGCAGAAGGATAGAAATAAAGTCCGGAGTGGGGTAATCGTACTATTTTCTATATACAAGGAAAAAGAAAAAACTGTACAGAGAGTTTGTAGTTCTCTACCTCTTATTGCACTCATAGTATTGCACATTTTTCACAGTATTGCATGTTTGTTGCACAGATCTGTTTCACAAGTCTGTTGTGAGTGTATTGCCCACTGGTCAGTGAACCGATCATACATTCAAGTGAAGTTAAGTAGTGCTGTGTTATTTTAAGTGTTCTGTGTTTTTTGTTTGCCATCAGTCTGACTGATGGCAAACAACAGTAAGTACGAACAGTAAATACGAACAGTAAGTAAACATAATACAGAGAAACCCCGTTCATTCTCACTATTCTCCCCCATGCAGTCATAGTTCAGTTCATTTGGTTGGCTTTGCATTTAAACCAGCTCAACCCAAAGTCTTCTGTTTTACTTAAACCAGGAAGGACTGCAGCAGCAGACAGGTAGCTCCAAAAAGAAGGGAAAAAACAATTATTGTGAGCCATATAACTCAATAACAAATCAATGTAAACCAAATGTGCTATCATTTAGAATACAGTGTAGTGTCATAAAGTGCAGTGAAACAGAGAGAGCTGAGCATGAAAGCAAAGCTGTTGATTTACTGGTCGATCAGCATCCTTACCCTCACCTATGGTCCCGAGCTTTGGATAGTGACTGAAAGAATGAGACCACACGGAGATTTCTGAATGAGGTTTCTCTGAAGGATGGCTGAGATATGGTGAGGAGTTCAGCCTTCCAAGAGAGGCTCAGAGTACAGCCGCTAGTCCTCCAAATCAGAAAGGAGCCAGCTAAGGCGGTCAATAAGTGAAACCATCATTTAAAACCAGCATTTTGTATTTGCACGGGGTATTTTTGTGAAATATCTAAAGTGAAACATCTATATCCCTGACTCATGTGAGTGTAAGAGTGTTTGAATATACTCCCTTATTATTTCAATTGTGTTGTTGTGGTAGTAGCATCACAGTATGCTTGTGTTTAATAATACATGTGCATGGATGCAATACTCATAGCAAATTCATAAATCTCCATTGGCCTGTGTGTCTGTGTGTGTCCACTGTGTGTATTTAGGGTTTTTTTATAGAACAGAGGAGAAAGGTCTCCGGACCAGTGAGAGAGTTCATGCAGAGGGGCCTTAGGCTCTGCCACAGCAGCTCAGGCATTATCATCACACATCAGCGCTATATTTAGGATGGGTTTAAGGTTGATTTCCTCCCATAGGTCTTTGCCTTTATAGCAGCCACTTTATGGTAGATTCCTTCTTTAAAATGTAATTCTTCCCTTTCCATATATTAATGCAACGAAACAATATTTTTATATCTGTTGTTTCATGTGTTTTCCTGTCACTCTCCACCCAAATTTTCTTTGAATATTGCTGCACTGCACCTATATTTGTTTTCCTAATGGCAGTCCCTCCAGCAGCACCTCTGCTTTGCTGTCTTTAGTTTTGTTAAGCATGCAAGTCCACACTATTCTATATAAAGTACAAAACATAAAGTTTGTCAGGGATACTGTGATGGCAGACTCTTACATGGCTGTATCTCTGTTGTGCTCTTTTGTAATGGCTGCAGACACTATTAAAGGAGCTGCTGACAAGGTAGTAATGATGGGGAGAGTTTCAGGTGCTGGTTCAGCAGTAAGTTCAGAGACCTGTGTAGAACAAATCCAACAGCTATTTTAAGATACCTTCTGGAACACAGGTACAAAAATGAAAGAGGTGAGATTTCTTTAGTCATGTATTTATACTGATTGATGACCAAAGATGTCAGAATTAGAGTTAATTAGATTTGTCTTCATGTGATCTAGCATGTACTTTTGAAATATATATATATATATGTAGCATTTTTGAGACGTGAAAACTGCTCAGTGCTTTTAATAATAGACAGTTAGGATCTAAGTCCATGTATTATTAACAGTTTTATGTATGCAGTTATTCACTGAAGGATTTCTCATAGAATTTAATTTTTAACTATTTTTAACACTAATGTTGAGTATCATACACTCAAGAGGGTTAAATGCTTGCACTTTGTGTCAGCCTACCATGAATTTAACATGCAAAAATCCTTACTGTGGCGGTTAACACTCGGGTGGAAGTTTAGCTTCTAGCAAGCTTCTGCATCTGCACACAAAGATGCTTTAATGTCACATGGCTTTTATATTATATTATAATATAATATTATATTATTTGTTTGTTACTGTTGTTTACTTCACTCAGAATCGTGAATATCAACCTTATGATTGGGTTTAGGGGAACAACAAACTAATGAGGACTCTTCCTTTGGGGAGAATAACTGTCTGTATAATAATAGGTGCTAAACCATTAAGTATATGTTAATATATTTCTTAGTGCAAGACATATTCAGCTTAATATTTCTAATTTTAGTGGATAAGCCTATGGAGACCTTTAGAAAATGCCATAGAATCGTTTTAATAACTGCTGCCACAGTGAAAAAGTAGATCAGCAGAGTCTTTGCTAAACATCCTCTGGGGATCATTAATGTCTCTATAGCATTTTATTTCAACCTGCAAATCCAAATCGCCGTTCTCATATCTAGTAACCTCAAAGGCAGAAACTGCCCACAGTAGAGCCAACATGGCCAAAAATATCTTCAGAGAAAATGTAAGTTCACTAAGGTTCTGTAAAAGCTGTTGTGCTGTATTCATTATTTTTAAAAAGAGCTGCTTAATGTTCGCTCTGACACAACAGCACGGCATTTATCTCCATGGATGTTTTCTCTGCGGCCGCCCTTTTAAATGTGCTGGTGAACTGCCTAAACTTCAGAGGCATCTTGAACCACAGACACTCTGCAAACAAACAAATCCATCAGAGATGCCTCGCTGGCTCCACAGTCTCCACGTTTTCCTTATGTAATGTAGCCCTGTCACAGGGAGTCAGCTTCAGGGGCTGGAGCTCTCGCAGCAGCCGCGTGGGTCTTGTTAATACTGACCCAGTTTAATGGGCAGGCAGCAGAGATGATGACTGGATGGCTGGATGACGTTTGGCTGGTCGGCTGACTGGCTAGTACTGCATGACTGAATGTCTGGGTAACAAATTTCCTGCCTGACGGGTGGTTGAAAAAGGAAGTGTCTTACTTAATTCAGTGATTTTGTGGTTGATGTTGCAACAGTACACAAAATGCAGAGGGACTATTTAAAAACGCTTGCATTTCCTTTGTTGTACACAGACTACAAATTTAAGGCAACAATACATCATAATGAAAAAAAAGAAACAAGAGTTAGCGCGCTGCCTTTGTCACTGAAGTTGTTTTCTGTTGCTACGTGTTTCATGTGAGGACACCGAGTTCGTCATACATGTAGATGCAGAGAGACAGAGGTACAGAATTAACAATTTCCTGGCTATACTATAAGTTGTGTACAGGTTGAATTGGCTGATGGATTAAGAAAAATTGCTGTGCCACTTCGGGACAGAATGGCATCTAGCACAGTTAACTTGGATGTGTTTGACATACTGTTGTGCAACATATTTCCTGAGAGATTTGTGAATGAGATTTTCCGTTTACTGGTTAACTGGCTGACGCTGACAGCAGTTAGACAGCACTATTCAGTTGGGATTTAAATTGCTGGTTGATTGGCTGATGCCAGGCTTGTAGCGCCTGGCTGACTGGGCACAGAATAAAACGTTTTCCATCATTTGTCCCAGAACCTGGATTACTCGCAGGCTAATCGATCGACAAATCGACTGGTTCTTCGTAAGGCTGAGTGGATGGCTCAGATATACGCAGGCTGGTGCTACAAACAAATGTCACTCCTCATCAGCATTAATGTCAACACGTATAAGATTTCTGACTTAGTCCACCTGGTAATTATAAAGAGTCACTTCTTTAGTGAAACGAGGTGACATGACAGCTGCCACAACAGTGGTTGGTAGAGACGAAGAGGGAGCGAGGGAAGTACTGCAGGGGGAAATTAACAGAGTGGAAATGACTTAAAGTAGGGGTGAGAAGTAGAAGAGGAGGAAGGGGAGTGATGGAGCGAGAAAGATTGGGGTGTTAAGTATGTGTGCATTTGTGTGAGGGAGAAGACTAGAGAGAGAGAGGCGGATGTTGACGATGAGGCACTGAGGTAATTCTCTCTCTCGCTCTCTCAATCAGTAGATTGTCTCCTTGCATCAAAATAGCATTATTACTCTGCTCCTAACATATCTGTCTTCATGGTATGTCCACCCACATACACATGCTCATTTATATTTTTCCAGAGGAATAGGACTGCATGAATGGAGGCAAAAAGCAGCGTCAATGTGGGATGGATTTTACAGACTTTGATTTATCATAGCTTCTCATTATCATATCTAAATTTAAAGGCAAGGACAACAAGTGAACATTTCCTTAAATACTGCTTAGCTACCCAGCTGTCTGAAATAGGAGACGGTAATGAAAATTCAGCAATGAAATTCATATATATAAATGGCTGAATATAAAAAGAAGAAGCTTCAAGATGATTTTAACAGTCCCTTACATAGGCCAGAAAAACATCAACAAAAAACAAAACTGTAATATATATTCTGATCATGCCGGGCAAATATATCTGACATCTACATGCTCTGGTGAAACATGGCTGTGCAGCATTTGGTCCATCCCATGGAAATATCTGATTTTGTTTGGAGAGTGATGGCTCAGTCTGTTATAAATAGTTCTTCCTAAAAGCTAAAAAACACTATTTGCTATTGATTAGCTGTCAGCACATGTTAAAGTTCACTGTCGCTGGTCACACAGTCTGTGCTGGTAGGCTGAACCACAGACAGACAGAGGTGGAGAAAGCAAGCAAGACAGAGAGAGGGAGCGAGAAAGAGAGAGAGAGAGTGGTGCTAAATGATAACACGAGCTTTATCTTCATCTGTGTTTCCCCTGACGCTATACTGGAACACATATTCCATGAATGTGCACAAACAAATACACCCCAATCCCTATTACGTAGCGAGATATTATATGATTACACAAATAGAGATACAAAAATAAAATTAAAAAGTAGATAGGCGAGAATTTAAAATAATTGTGATTATTAGGATTACTATCCCACCCATCCATCCATTTTATTCTGCTTATCCAAGGGTCACAGTTGGGACTGGAGCCTATCCCAGCTGTCATGTGACAGGAAGGGTACATCCTTCATCATTATTTTAAAAAACTCGACTAAGCCAAAGGCATATTTAGACATTTTTTTTTACACTTTAGACTTTTAACAGATTCTTACCATCTCAACACATAATGTGTGAAAATATTACCACTGCTGCTACAGCTTAAAACATCTTTGTGGCTTTGTGGAAGGTTAGTCTATCTTTCCCTCTCTGTTCCATGGTAAGGGTGTTTGCAGCTACTTTAGTGACAAGCAGAAACTGTACAGGTGCTTATGTAATAATGCTCCAACTCAAACAGGCTCAGCCCAGTTCAGACAAATTCTCCTGTGGAGCAACGCAGTGCCTGTAAATAAAAGTAATAGTACTGGACAGCTTCCAGGTGTTCGTGTGTGTGTATGCGCGTGAGACGCCATCAGAAAATGGCTACGCTGTGGCCATAAAGGGACGAACATGGTCAGCTACAATACCTGGGTAGGCCATAGTATTTAAGCAATGCTTATTTGATGCTAAGAGGCCAAATTGTGACCAGAAAATATATCCTAACCATTATACCGACACCAGCTTGAGCTGCTGATGCAAAGCAGGATAGATCCATGCTTTCATTTTATTTACACCGAATTCTGGCCTGTGTGTAATGTTAATATAAAGTAAACAGTCTCTGTGAACAGTGTCTGCCTATTATTTTCTTATTTTCAACATTGCTTACAGGACATCTGGTGCCCAGCTACGTACAACAGTTTACATGGGTCACAGGTGGCTTAAGAACTGGGTGGTCAGAGAGAATCAGGAGCATTTAACACACACATATTTTTAGTTGAAGGTCAACCATTGGAGAGCATGCCTGAAGCAAAGGTTTTTGCAATTCTCTTAGAGACACCAGATGGTTTGTATTCTTCACCTTGACCACCGCTGGGTTTGCTTAAAATAAATATATTTATAATAAATGCCACTTCACTAAAAGGTCCATCAGTGACATATAACATTTCCATTATTATTTTGTTTGTATAAAGAGCTACCACATATAAAACAACAACAAAACTAAATAGGGACTTAAAGTATGAGGCAGGCAGCGTTGGAGTAGAAAAAAAAAAGTAATGGAGTACGCTTCTTAATTAGTCACTGGAGAAACTAATTAGTTACACTACTCATTACATTACTTTCACATTACTCCATAAAATGACTTGAAATGCATTGTCCCATAATTACATATTAACAATAGCATGCTGGGGTTTGCTGCTGGGACGGGGTTGGCATAGACTCAGCTTTAAAATCACTCTGGGTGTTTTGCTTGCCTACATGCCATGCAAATAACCAAAGAACCTTTGTAATGTGAGTAAGAACATAATTGTAACTGTAATGTGTTACATTACTGTGTTAATGAAAAATGTAATGTGATTACGGTAATCCATTACTTTGGAACACGTTACATCCAACACTGGAGAGAGCACATGTTTATTTTTATTTTAGCTTCAGGTAAGTAGTGTTTACCTAACCCAACTTACATGGAGAATACAAGATGTGTCTGTGATTTGAAGGTCCTTCACCACGTATGCCCACGATCAAAGATGAGCAGCTCTGCCAGTGTTTTCTCATTTCTCCTGAAATGTGAATGTGAAGTCAGACAGGGTTTACGAGACAGTTCTTATCAACTCTAACTCCTAGTCTACGCATTTTACTCTTTGTAAATTACTGACTGACTTCACAGCCAAAAATTCATTATTATTTAGAATTTTTGGCTGTGAAGTCAGTGAATCCACAAGAAACAACAGCTCGGAGTGAGGCCAGCATCATGCAACATTTGCATTTTTACTGAAAAATTGCTCTCCAGCCTATCACCATGTCATTAATTGAAAATATTACCCACAGATATGCGCAAAATCTTAAGGGACTGTAATTTTCTGTCTGGCAAGGCATGATCAAATGGGATTCACATTTTATTTTTAAGGAGTCTCTTCCATGATTTTCAGACATAGTTTGCAAATAGGACTATATTTACAGCAATCCTGGCTCCTCTGTGAGGCTGTAATTAAGCCCAGAACCGCTGGGCTTAATTACCCAGCGGTTTTTGAGATGATAACATTTTGAGATAATCATTTTAACTTGCCAAAATACAGACATTGACAACAGTCTTATTTTTTAGTAAGTATATGAAACACAAAATGTATTAGTATTATTAATGTATTAATTATAATACATGCTATAACAGCTCACATGGTCAGAAACATCCTCTGGGCAAAACGTTGTATGTATTGTTGTTGTTGCTGTTGTTTAAGCTTTTATTGCAATCCATACATAGTTACACTCTGACAAAAGATGTAACCTATTACTTACTGGCAGTTCTTTTATCAATGTATCTTATATCCAGTATTTTATATTCAAGAGCATCATCATGCATATCCACACTTGCTTTGAGTTTAACCACAACCACCCTGATTTGCACCGACACATATTGGGAAGTTTGGCAACAAGAGACATTTTATCTGGGAGGATAGATAAGACGCTCAGTTTGGTAAAAACAAGAAGTACAGTCAAGAACATGTTTTAAAGAGGCTGGGAAATTCATGGATACACCAACCATTATTGTACATGCTTGAATGCAGTAGACTGTAGGTGCATGTATATATGGATTCATACTTGTGAAATATGGGCGTGAATGTGCATGCATGCATGAATATTGCCTTAAGTAGAAGCCAAGAGCCACGTGAGTCTGCAAGTCATTATAATGGACCATCTGCATCTTCACGGTTTTTCATTCTAAAATAGGACACAGCCTTTACTGACACAAGTTATGAAAACATAGCAGAATCTGATTTACTGAATCAGATTCTAAATTTACTGTATTTATATATAAATAAATATAAATAAATATAAATTTATTATAAATAAATTTACTGTATTTATATCGTGTAAATACAATCTGAGAATGAGACTATACTTCTTAGTCTGTGACAGATAAAGTCATAATGCTGACTTGTAGGGTGCAAATGTAAGCCAACTCAACATTTGACTCTTAGAAGATCTGATATCTGCTCATCAGTCTCAGTCAGTGAAGACTTTTTACTTGCTGAATAGCAGCATTGTATTCTGCAAAAAAAGTTAGAGGACTAATAGCTTATTTTGTCACTGTTGTTTGTCTTGTAAGTCAATTAGATTTCTTGTTTGTTTTGCTTCTATTGTAAAGTATTACAATAAAACAAGATACTGCACTTAAGACTTCGATAAGGGCTCTAAAACTAAACAGCAAAACTGTTTCTGGTCCTGTTTCATAACTCTAGGAAAGAGCAGCAGATATAATGAATCCTTATCACTGCAGTTCTCTAATGACTAAATATTAAGTGAACACATGAAGATAGAAGATGTACCTATCAATAATTACTCCAGTATATCTAATCTAAATTAAATGCACTTAAGTTAATACGCTGTGCATTTTGAAATCTTTATTTACAAACAAGTTTAACAAAAATTCAGTTTTCTTCAGTCGTGCAGCGAAATAAGCATTCAATATATTGTCATCGTATTTCCCTGACTGAGGTAAATGCACTCTGTGCAAAAGGCCACTGAGATAATAAAAAAAACTGGCTACATACATTTTGCTCTCTTTTTTTCCGATAAGTAAGCTGACAGAAATTGTGAAAACAGAAAAAATTACAAACATTGCTTACATTATCTCCTCTGAACAGGTGGCTAATTGCAAAATGAATTGGCTTGAAAATCCTCACCCTCCCATGTACCTGGTTTATTGATGATAGAGACATTGCAGTTTGACTATATAAGACAAATGTGATGTATTACCTTTATTATTTGCTTATGAATATCTTTGACTGATTATGTTTTGTGCATATGTCAGGTGAGATATTAGTTCGCAGGGGGCTTGCAGCAGCCCCTGCCTAACTGCTGGTCGGTGGTAATGTGTAAACAGCTCTGACTAATCTGGCATCCCTGGAGGTATGAGGAAAGAACTCTGCTGCAGCAATCAGCTGATTTGGTGCACACCAGGAAGGTAAAAGCCAGTCCAGCGTAGCTGTTTCTGCTTTCTTTCATTCTGGCTCATGCCTGTTGGTGTCTACATGCTATTTTGTTGGTTTCAATTTAGTTTATGCTCCACAACACCCTGCATCATGCCATGCCCACACACCCACACTTCAAGCACGGATCCCACTAATAGCACTGGTAAACACATGGCATTTTTACATTTGTCTGACTTTTGCTGTGCTGTACTCCAGTATTTTTTGGATGCCATACTAAACTTTGAAAGTCACATCACTTATTTTAAAGCTTTAGTGACCTTTTTTTTTCTATTTTGCAGATTCTAAAATATACATTTAATATTACATTATTATTATAAAGGTCCCAAGCAGTGTATAGGTAATTAAATCCTCTCCTGGTGCAACATTAGAATAATGTACACATAATACATGATTCTGAAAAGGTCCATTCTGCTTATTTTTTTATTTCAGGTACATTAAGTATAATTTATATACTTTTTACATGTTGAGGAACCAGGAACCATAGTGATAGATTTAGCTATACCAAGTGATGCAACATCAGGAAGAAGGAACAGAAGAAGCTTGAGAGGGCTGAGAGAGGAGCTAGACAAGATGTGGAGGGTGAAGGCCGCAGTGGTCCACATGATTATCGAAGCACTCAGGTGAGTGACCCCCAAACTGGGCAAACAGCTCCAGTAGGTCCCACGAACGACATCCAGGATCTCTGTCCGGAAGATTGAACCCTCAAGCTCCCAGGCCTCTAGCTAAAGACTGGGGTTTTATATAGACATTCAGAAAGCCTGGAGAACTGTTGCTAAAGACCCCTTTTATAACCCTTTTTCACTTGTACCTACTCGGCTCGATTCGACTCAGTTTCGATTGCTTTCCATTACAATCAAGTATCACTTAATGTGTGTGGGGTTGTTATAGCAATGTAGTCGAATGTCTTGTGATGTCATTTTTATGCAACACTAACGTCACAACAATGGACGACGTCGAGGCGATGGTATACCTGCTGCTTGGTGTATGGCTTTTTGTCAGACTCAGGGACCACAGTGTTGTTTTTTGTGTAGCCATTTCCCTCGTTGCCAGATTTCAAAAATTTCGTTTTTTAAAATTTTTTGTAAAGGAGACGCTCTCATGACTTATTGAGTGATGCCACTGACTAGCCAGTTGGTGGCAGTCTGTTGACGTTACATTTTAGTGTCAGATCGCTTGGAACTCCGGCAGAGTAGGTAATAAAAAAGTACCTGGTACTAGGTACTACCACCTAATGGAAAACTATAAAAACAGAGTTGAGCTGTGCTGATCCGACCTGAGTAGGTACTAGTAGAAAAGGGCTAGAAGTGTTGCAAGAAAGTCTGGCTCCTTGGAAGCAAAATATACATAAATGAGGAGTGGCACAAGACTTTTGCACAATACTGTATAACCTTTAATGTTTGCATCTATGATGCTTAGCATTTGTTTTTCCCCCAAACAAGCAGATTGTTTTTTTCTTTTGTGTTTTTGTTATTGTTTGCTGGACTGAAATAATTAAAGGTAGGAGAGTGCCCACCAGAAGTGCTCTTATGCAAGGCTAATAAATTTTACTTCTCCACTTAGTCTGCTCTATATTTTATTCAGTGGGCCACAAGTAATCAGATCAAGCAAATGTTCTGTAAATTCAGTGTCTATGCAGTCACTATGTGTCATTCTCTGCCACAACGTTGCTCTTTTACAGGCATATTTTATTTATGTATACAAATTTAGCTGCTGACTGTAAATACAAAAAAATCTGCATTCAAATTCTGTCATGCAGTCAAAATAAAAGCACATACAGATAGCAAAAAAATTATTTTTTAAGAAAAAGTAAAAAGATTGATATTTGGTGGGAAGTTCCCACCCAGCAAACAGTAAGCTAAGAACATCATGCAGAGAAGAAATCAGGGGGTGATAAACTAAAGGTCAGAAAGTGAATGAACACCAAACAATTAGTCTCATATGTAAAGGCCTTTATGGAAAGTAAGAATACTTCATGCATTTAATAGAAAAAAAGTCATTTCCCTCAGCTTCATACACCACTGATTCTCAGGTTGTGTAAAAGGAAAAATCCACAAATATATTTCCATTAATGTAAATGTTTATCTATAGCTCATCTGATAATGAGTGGAAAAAATGTGGATGTGAGTACCGTTGCAAAATGTTTTAAAAGTCTGCTTGAGTTTCCTGTGAGGCTGCTTTTAGTGAGGTAAAAAATATTATAATTTAGTTTTTGGCAGGAACAAAAATGAGAGTAATGAACATTAGAAGTTGGGAGACTGACTCAGCAAAAACTGTTCTGTTGTTTCCAAGACAGAGAGATAAAGAATGATTTACAGTCTGAGCATTCAGAGAAAAACATAAGTAAGTAAAACATTTTTCATATGAATGCGAAAAGAAACTGGAAAAGAAAAAACAAAAAAACAGCATGAGCAGCAAGAACCTACTTTGTTTTTAAATCGATATGACAAGGTTGGTTTAAAGAAAAGCTTTTAAAACAATGCAGGGAGAAGGAAATATATGGAAATTCTCTGTAGAATTAAATCAGAAAGATTCATTATGCATATACTAAACATTAACCAAGAGAGTACAGCAACAAAACTGCAATTTACACCAACAGTATCTAATGCAGATAAATCACCAGCATAACCAGAATTTAGCTCCTGTTCAAGAGTCTTCACACATTGACGCAGCAGCCTTTTTTAATAATCAGAATTTGTTCTTTACTCTAAGAGCCAAAAATACATCAAACAGTATTTTTCATAAAGGCTTGTGTCTACATAATATTCTGAGACAGTAAAAAGACAACAGAGAGCTGCTAACCAGAAATTCTTCATGTATATAAACTCAAAGTCATGCTTTCAACTAAAAAGGAATAATAGGTTTTTATTTTCATGTGCAAAAACACCAAAAAAAAAAAGAAATGCGTTTGTTAGCCAAGCATGATTAGTTTGGAAGGATTGCAGGAAGAAAGACTCTTTTCTTTAAAAGGAACATGGCAGCATGACTTAATTTTGTAATGTTGCATCTGTACAAATCACAAAACTTCGGATCAATGACTATAATGCACAGCATCATGTTTGGTGAAAGCACAACACAGCATATCAGCAACATACCAACGGTCAAGTTTTCTACCTTGTAGCCACAAAAACTGGGCACCTTGCAGTCACTGAGACAACCTTGAACTCCTCTGTATACCAAAGTAGTAGGCGATCTGTCCAACAGGTAAGGCTTGGCCAAAATTGGGTTCATGCAATTAGACAATAAACAGAAGCATGCCAGCAAATTTACAGCAGAATGACTGAAAAAGAAAAAAATCAATCTGTTGCAAAATCCAGACTTCAACCCAACTGAAATGCCATGGTAGGACCTTAAGAAAACTGTGCATAAATGAATCCATAAATCCATTTGTAATTTCTTTTACAGAAGAGCCAAAACCTGCAACCAAACTTATACAATATAAAAAATAACAGATTTTTTTATGGCAAGTCCAAATTTCTGCACACTCAGTACTGTATTCTGTGTCTGTTGAGATATATTCATAGCAATGTCCCTTCCCCCCTTCGTCATCTCACCACATGCTGGCATCTCCTTTTACTCACTTTGCTCACTTGGCTTCTGCCTGGCAGCCTCCTCTCCTCTCTCCGACGGCACAGACACTGACACAACAGAGACCAAAAGTAATTTTATTTACTCTGTGGTTTCTTTGTATTCAATTAAAAGATGCAAATTACATTTGATATTATTACATCTGGAGTCTTGAAAAAGTATCAGGCAATACTGTGACCCTCACTGAATAATTTAAGACAGCGGTGCCCAACCCCTGGGCCACGGACCGGTTGGTAGCGGGCTGCGAGAGTTGAGGCTCAGGTGTGAAATTTATGTTTTTCAGGGTTTTTATCGTTAACTTGGTTTCCCTGGGTCTTTTCCCGTGTGTTATGAATAAATCTTCTTTTTTTGGTACCGGTACTAGTTTTATTTTGTTGTATTTATCTGCGACACCTTAAAGGCCGGTCCGTGAAAATACTGTCGGACATAAACCGGTCCGTGGCGCAAAAAAAGTTGGGGACCGCTGATTTAAGACATCTGCATGTACACACCTTATTTCACACTCCCATTTGTTGGCTGTCATGTGCAATAAAACCTACTGACATTGTTCAACACCACAAGTCATGAGTACTCAGACAATCCATGCACCACAGTGCGGATCTCCTGTCAACATTATAACATAAAAGAAAATGTCAGATATGAACAGCTGCAGCAATGGCATTGTCACACACTTCCTTTTCTGTAGACACGGAGAGAAAAAGCAACCAGCAGAAAGTAACATGCTGTGAATGAGATACACATTTTATTACATTTGTTTATTAGTGGTACAATTTTCCTTCACTTATTTTCATCTACTTATTTTAATCTATATATACACACACACACACACACACACACACACACACACATATATATATATATGTGTGTGTGTGTGTGTGTGTATATATATATACACACACACACACACACACACACACATACATATATATATATGTGTGTATATGTGTGTGTGTATATATATATATACACAGTGTTGGGAAATAACGGAATACATGTACCGGTGTTACGTATTTAAAATACAAAATATGAGTAACTGTATTCCGTTACAGTTATCGTTTAAATAGGTGGTAATCCGAATACAGTTACTTTGTTGAAATAAATAGAATACACGGC
>VUQG01018955.1:0-34740 GCA_015106755.1 Etia nguti
GGGGGGGTTAATTGTTACTCAGCCGTGTGTGAAATAAGTCTGGCCTTCTGTCCCTGTAAACAGCCCTGGGTGAGGTTAGGTCTCCTGGATGGGGGTGGTGTGTGTGTGTGTGTGTGAGAGCACCCCCCTCTCTGTGATTCAGCTGAAACGCTCCTTCTGCCTATTCAACATGGCCCTATTCAATCAATGTAGGAGAGGTAAAAGAGCCTCCAGGGGCCACCAGGCTTGGCGCACATTGTATTTGTTGAATATTGAAGGGGTTTTTCTTCTTCTCATGTGCAAAAAACCCCTGCACAGATCATCTCAGTGAGCAAACTGTAAGGCCTTAAATTATATCACATGGGAGCATCCAGCTGTTTGGCTTAGATAATGGCCACCTTAGATATTGATCACTTCAGATCATCCAAAAGGAATGTTTGCGACACTGTCCTTAAAACCAGATTTACTATCTTACAGGAGCAATGTGTAACATCAACACTGACGACTGTGCCATCAACCCCTGTCACAATGGAGGCACATGTGTAGATGGCATCAACAGCTTCACTTGCCTGTGCCCAGAGGGATACAATGATGCCACCTGTTTGTCAGAGGTTGACGAATGTAGCAGCAACCCCTGCATACATGGCCGATGCCAGGACCTTCTTAATGGGTAAGTGGGGATCCAGGTTTTATGAGAAAAAAAGTATATATATAAAATTATCAATTACTGACAAGCCTTTCTACTAAAGATACAAATGTACCTGTGACTCTGGCTGGAGCGGCCAAAATTGCGACATCAATAACAACGAATGTGAGTCCAACCCATGCATGAATGGAGGAACATGCAAGGATATGACCAGCGGATACCACTGCACGTGCCGAGTTGGCTTCACAGGTCATTTTCGACCCTACCTGCACTTTTCTTTTTTTATTTGCTCACAGATTGAGTGAGGAGAGCCTTGTTGGCCAACGTCTAACCAAAGTGTGCTCTCTAATTCCAACTGCTGTAGGTCCTAATTGCCAAACTAACATCAATGAGTGCGCCTCCAACCCCTGCCTCAACCAGGGCACTTGCATCGATGACGTGGCTGGATACAAGTGCAATTGTTTGCTGCCTTACACCGGTATGACATGCAACTGCTTATCTCCCACTGTGAGAATTGCAACTGCTAACTGGATTGTTCATTTAATTAGCAGCTGCTTTTAGCTGTTTACACAGGTCTGATAGCATGAACACAGTCTTCCAAGTTTCCACTCAAAAAGGTTTAGACTATTATATCCCATGTTGTTTTTGAAAACATCGCCCAGCGGCTACTGACAGGGATGTCTGGTTTTTGGCGTCTCTGTTTGGAAAGATGTGCTTGTCTGTTTTGCTGGGATAATAGCGTGTGTGTGTGTGTTTTTTGGAATAACAGGCCGTTGTGGCTAATGTAAGCCAGAGACCCGGACACTGCTCCAAGCACTAGTCCCACTTCCGCCATGTCCTGTTTCCTGTCTATGAACAAACAATAGCAGGAAACAGGAAGGCCTTTCCTGTTTGGCTAAGATGTCATGGAAATGAATACGGAAGTGGAATGGAAACTGGAATTTTAAAAAAATTATGTCGCTTTTAAAATTGTGTTTTGCAGTCATTGAAACTGTAGTGATTATTATCTATTTTGTTACATGTGGTTAAGTACTCAGTGGAGCTCCTGTGTAATGCCAGAGTGATTCAATCAATGTTGGTTTTTTTGGTCATACCAGGTGAAAATTGTGAGACTCTACTGGCCCCCTGCAGTCCCAGGCCGTGTAAAAATGGTGGAATATGTAAGGAGTCGGAAGATTATCAAAGCTTCTCCTGCATCTGCCCTGAAGGATGGCAAGGTATACATTTTTCCATCTAGTGTTTCTGATTGTTCTGTTGAATATGTATAGTCAGTTAGTATATAATTACCCAACAGTACAATCAATTTTTTTGTTTTCCCCTTCAGGTCAAACATGCGAGATCGATATCAACGAATGTGTGAAGAGCCCATGTCGCAATGGCGCCCTTTGCCTCAACATCATGGGAGGTTACCAGTGCAAGTGCCAGCCGGGTTACTCTGGCCAAAAGTGTGAGACAGACATCGATGACTGCAAACCAAGTAAGGAGCACATCTAAAGCCTTTTAAGTTCCCACTTTGTGTTTGACTTAAAACAAAAGTGGCAATCCTACTTCCTCTTTCTTGCGTTTCAGATCCCTGCAGTAATGGTGGCCTGTGCCGCGATGGCATCAACAGTTTCACATGCACCTGTCCGCCTGGGTTTCGTGGTGGCAGATGCGAGCAGGACATAAATGAGTGTGAGAGTAACCCGTGTAGGAACGGGGCCAACTGCACCGATTGTGTGAACAGCTACACCTGCACCTGCCCACCTGGTTTCAGCGGTATCAACTGTGAGATCAACACAAACGACTGCACTGACAGGTAGCTCCCATTCTCAGTACAATCTGTAATTATTTAACTGTTCTGATGAACTGACCCAGAGGAAAGTAAGTGATTTAACATTTCTTTTTTCTTGTTTCAATAGCTCTTGCTTTAATGGCGGCACCTGTGTGGATGGAATCAACACTTTCACCTGCTTGTGCTTACCCGGATTCACAGGCAGCTATTGTCAATATGATATCAATGAGTGTGACTCCAAGCCATGCCTCAATGGAGGCACTTGTCTTGACAGTTATGGGACCTACAAGTGCACCTGTCCTCATGGCTACACAGGAATCAATTGTCAGGTAGGGAGAAATATTCTTATCTTTGTGTTATCACATGCCTAGGCTTCTTTACTACATCTAAGTACCTTCTCTCTTTTGTATACCAAATTAGAATCTTGTGCGCTGGTGTGATTCTTATCCCTGCAAAAATGGAGGCTCATGTTGGCAGCAAGGTGCCTCCTACACATGCCAGTGTCAAACTGGATGGACTGGCCTCTACTGTGACATCCCAAGTGTTTCCTGTGAGGTGGCAGCTAAACAGCAAGGTATGCTCATTTCGATTAGAGGTGAAGCTTTTCATGGTAAATTTGCTGTAGTGATGTGTGTTCTGAAACTCCTCGTTTGTCTTTGATTGTAGGTGTTGATGTGGCTCACTTATGCCGGAATTCAGGCCAGTGTCTGGATGCTGGAAACACGCATTATTGCCGCTGCCAAGCTGGCTACACTGGCAGTTACTGCCAGGAACAGGTGGATGAGTGCTCACCCAACCCTTGCCAAAATGGAGCCACCTGCACTGATTATCTAGGAGGCTACAGTTGTGAGGTAAAAGGATATATGAGTAATTTAAAGCTGAATTCATTTATTAAAAAAGGATAGGACTCTGTCAGCTAAGCCAGCTTTACTTGATAGACCATTGTCACCAGGACACTGATTTATATTTGGTGCTATGACTCTGTTCTGGGAACTTCCCATATATGTGGTACTCGTAAGGCACCTCCCAACCCTTTCATGAACATTCATGGAAACCAGGGAGCAGTGAGAGCAGTAGCAAAGTAGGCATCACTGACACCCGTTATAACAGTGATTGAGTCAGTTAGAGCATTAAATGAGGAGCTGGGATAGAGGTGGGTTGCAAAGTGGTTTGCAGATGCATAATGGTATCAGCTTAACCACCAAGTGATGTTGGTTGGCATTAACACGAACTGTTCTGAAGGGATTGCAGCTGATATGGACTTTATAGTCACTCTGAAATATGATATAATAGGTACATCGAGAGGCTGTTTATTTCTGGTAACCCTGTAAACTTGTTTCTCATTTTAATAACAAAATATGGTTGAATATCTTTCATTGTCAGTGTGTCCCTGGCTACCATGGTGTGAACTGCTCAAAAGAGATCAATGAATGTCAGTCTCAGCCGTGCCAAAATGGAGGAACCTGCATCGACCTAATTAACACATACAAGTGTTCGTGTCCCAGAGGAACACAAGGTATCTATTAGTTTAGCATATGTGCATACACACATTCCCAAAGATATACTTGATAAATGAATACCTAGGTATCCATGGTGTGTAACCCAACTTTTCTGTTTCCCGTAGGTGTCCACTGCGAGATTAACTTAGATGACTGCAACCCCTCCAGAGACCCACTCACAAATGAGCCCAAGTGCTTTAACAATGGCAAGTGTGTGGACCGCATTGGAGGCTACCAGTGTGTGTGCCCACCGGGTTATGTAGGTGAGCGCTGTGAAGGTGACGTCAATGAGTGTTTGTCAGATCCTTGTGACCCCAGAGGCTCCTACAACTGCATCCAACTCACCAACAGCTACCGGTGTGAATGTCGCACTGGGTATACAGGTACTGAATGTGGATCAGCAGCAAAAGTACAGCAAAAGTCTAAGTGTTTTCTAAGAGTAGCTGACACATGCTTTTTGCTTCTGTGCCACAGGCCAGCGTTGTGACAAGGTATTTGATGGCTGCAAAGGGCGACCTTGCAGAAATGGTGGGACATGTGCTGTTGCCAGTAACACACCTCATGGTTTTGTCTGCAAATGTCCACCTGTGAGTATAGCATTATAGCTTCTACTTAAATGTTACCACTTAAAAAGTCCTTTTAAACCAAAGCATAGCACCCTAATCATAAGGTCTGTCTCATTTCTGCCCCTGTAGAGCTTCACTGGCTCCACCTGCGAGTATGACTCTCATGCCTGTGGAAGTCTGAATTGCAGGAATGGTGGCACGTGTGTGTCAGGCCACCTAGGTCCACGCTGCCTGTGTCCTTCAACCTTCACCGGGCCTGAGTGCCAAACTCCGACTGACAGCCTCTGCATCTCCAACCCCTGTTACAATGGTGGCACTTGCCAGATAACTCCAGACTCTCCGTTTTTCCAGTGCAGCTGCCCCAGCAACTTCAATGGCCTGCTGTGCCATATACTTGACTACTCGTTTGTTGGCGGGTTCGGCCGGGACATCACCCCACCTCCGGAGGTGGAGATGAGCTGCGAGATTCCACAGTGTGATGAGTTTGCAGGAAACCACATCTGCAACTCGGTGTGCAACAACCACGCCTGCGGCTGGGACGGAGGAGACTGCTCGCTTAATTTTGATGATCCGTGGCAAAACTGCTCCTCTGCTTTACAATGCTGGCGGTACTTCAATGATGGGAAGTGTGATGGGCAGTGTAATAGCCCTGGGTGTCTCTATGATGGTTTTGATTGCCAAGGACAAGAAGGACAATGCAAGTAAGTGTCATAGAAATGTCTTGGGTATTTTGTTAAAGGTTTGTGGGACGGTATCAGAATATTAACCCAGTCTTCTTTTGGTTTTCAGCCCTCTATATGATCAGTATTGTAAAGACCACTATGCTGATGGTCACTGTGACCAGGGTTGCAACAATGCAGAATGTGAATGGGATGGACTGGACTGTGCCAACAACATGCCAGAAAAACTGGCTGATGGACATTTAGTTCTTGTGGTGCACATCCCACCAGATGAACTTAAGAACCGCTCTTCAGCCTTCCTCAGAGAGCTCAGCAGTGTCCTTCACACTAATGTGGTGTTCCGCCGTGACGCCAAAGGAGAACCAATGATCTTCCCTTACTATGGCAATGAGCAAGACCTTGTTAAGCATAATGTGCTGAAGCGCTCTGCAGATGGGTGGCCTGACTGGGCTTCAATGCCAGCCAGTGTTTTGGCTCAAGTTAAAGAGGGTGTGTCATCCATTGTCAGCTCCCGGAAACGCAGAGAGCTGGATCCTTTGCAAATCAAAGGGTAGGGCACTGCAAAGAGAATTTTAGCTATGTTTAACATTTAACCACTAAATAATTACACTGATTTGTATTCACATCACAAAAGGGCTGGTTAATGCTAATGTGACTATCTATCTATGCACATAGGTCTGTGGTGTACCTGGAGATTGACAACCGTCAGTGTTACCAGCAGTCTACTGAATGCTTCCAGAGTGCCACAGATGTAGCTGCCTTCCTTGGAGCACTGGCCACCAGTGGGAATCTCAATGTTCCCTACATTGAAGCTGTCACAAGTACGTGTCTCAGTTTCAGCCATAGGATTTTGCATGCATATACATGTATATGCATACACATACACAAACACAATGCATTTCAATCACAAGTAAAATAATTTGATTTTAAACAATCATTCCAGGTGTGAGACCTACTCCCTCTGGTTCAGAGCTCTACCCCATGTATATAGTCTTCCTCGGTTTGGCTGCTTTGGGTTTCATCTGCCTGGGTGTTCTGGTGTCCCGTAAGCGGCGACGAGAGCACGGCCAGCTCTGGTTTCCCGAAGGATTCAAAGCATCGGAGCCAAGCAAAAAGAAACGCAGCGAGCCCCTGGGAGAGGATTCTGTTGGCTTAAAGTAAGTGCACTCTGAAAGAGGAATGTGAAGGTTATTGGCGCTGGCAGTGGGTCACTATAATTGCATGACTTGTATTTGCTTTGCTGTAGGTGCCCTAATCTGCAACCTCTTTTCAATAGGCCAATGAAACACTCGGACATGAACCTTATGGATGACAATCAAAATGAATGGGAGGATGAGGATCCGGAGTGCAAGCGCTTCAGGGTAAGAAGAGTGTGATGTTAGTCTCTGCTTGTTCCATTTCTGCAGAGTTTTCCTTTGCACCATTTTAAATTTGATAATCTCTGCTACTAATACTGACACTAACTGGTGTGTCTTTCAGTTTGAGGAACAGGCCATGTTGGATTTGGGTGATCATACAGATCATAGGAAATGGACACAGCAACATCTGGATGCAGCGGACCTGCGGATTGAATCCATTGCTCCTACACCTCCTCAGGGAGATATAGAGAATGGATGCATGGATGTCAATGTCAGAGGACCAGGTGTGTAACTGGAAAACTCACAATTTCTCTGTCAGGGTGTCACAAACAAAAAAACAAAACCTAAAAAACATTATCTTTTGAGTTACAACTGACTGACGATGATTATATACTCACTAAACCACTCCCCCTTCTTTTCAGATGGTTTTACTCCCTTGATGATCGCCTCCTGCAGCGGTGGAGGACTGGAAAATGGCAACAGTGAAGAGGAAGAGGATCCATCGGCAGAAATAATCTCTGACTTTATTTACCAGGGCGCC
Source organism: Etia nguti (assembly GCA_015106755.1). Lineage (NCBI taxonomy): Eukaryota > Metazoa > Chordata > Actinopteri > Cichliformes > Cichlidae > Etia > Etia nguti. The sequence continues at coordinate 7,044 of VUQG01018955.1, forward strand.
AACCTCCATAACCAGACTGATCGTACAGGCGAGACTGCCCTCCACCTGGCTGCCCGTTATGCCCGCTCAGATGCCGCCAAACGCCTCTTGGAATCCAGCGCAGATGCCAACGTTCAGGACAACATGGGTCGCACACCGCTTCATGCGGCCGTGGCAGCAGATGCACAGGGAGTGTTCCAGGTAAATGCCCTAAAAATCCCCTCAGGATTTTATTTTCAGGACAAAGTTTGTCCCAATTTGTCCCAGCAGTTTAAATTAATTTAACAAAAAACATCTGGTGTCCTTACAGATTTTAATCCGAAACCGTGCCACTGATCTTGACGCACGCATGCATGATGGAACAACACCATTGATTCTGGCGGCCCGTTTAGCAGTTGAGGGCATGGTTGAAGAGCTTATCAACTGTCATGCCGATGCTAATGCCACTGATGAATCTGGTAGCTAAAATTTTATCAACCTACAATCTCTACAGTTTTCACAAATGGCTTATTGTGGTCATGATAATAAACCCTGAATTTGCACTCTCTCTGCAGGTAAATCTGCTCTGCACTGGGCTGCAGCTGTAAACAATGTGGAGGCTGCTGTTGTACTGCTGAAAAATGGTGCCAACAAAGATATGCAGGATAATAAGGTATGTGAAATAATGGAGGTTTTTCCACAAGCATTTATCCTTAGAAGTGTGTATTTCCACTCAGGAGAGCATACCTCCCTGCTAGAACGTGTACTTGTATATCCTTGATAAGAATAACAGGTATAATAAGTCATACACATAAAAAAAGATGAGATGGGTTGCAAAGCAGCTTTGAGATGCAGCAAAGGTAGGCAATCTTAAGCAGTTTAAACACTGTATAAAAGTCCTGTTTGAGATCAACAGAAAAATTTTTTAGCTGTTATCAGCTGCTGACTAGACTCATACATGAATTGTTGTAGAGCCCATGAAACAACCTACGTAATTGGCCAACATCATTGGTGGTGGTGTGCCAAAAAAAGAAATTGCCAGTTTTTTATAAATGCAATGTTATATTTGTTGTAATTTCTGCTGCCCTCTTGGCCAGATCTCTCGTGAAAAACAATTTTTTTTAATGTCATTGGTTTTACCCAAATAAATGCAGGATATATAAAAATCACATTGCCACAAATCAGATTTCACCTTCTACCTTATGACAGGAATATTCTTTCAAAATAGAAAGATATGTTTGGCACATTTTTCACAGATTGTAGCAGGCCCAACAGGCCATCGGCAACCTCTTAAAAATGATCAGTCATTTTTTGGCAAATACCAGAAATCACTTTTGGTACAACACCAGAATTTATACTTGAGCAGCCGTATTATGTGTTAATAACCTTGTGGTCGTATCCTGATGTGTTATATGGAGTGCCAGCTGATAGAAACAAATAAAGTATTGGAACTTTTTTCCCTCCTGGGGGGTAGAATTCCTGCTGAAGCAGAAATCCCCAGTTAGACTGACTTAACTCATGATAATCTTAATATTTGGTTTCTTTATAGGAAGAAACGCCACTCTTCTTGGCAGCCCGTGAAGGGAGCTATGAGACAGCGAAAGTTCTTCTGGAGCATTTTGCCAATCGTGAGATCACTGATCATCTTGACCAGCTGCCCAGAGATATTGCCCAGGAACGGATGCACCATGACATTGTCCGTCTCTTGGATGAATACAATGTGGTCCGGAGTCCTGGGCTTCATAGCGCACCCCTAAGCACCTCCACCCTCTCCCCACCTCTCTGCTCCCCCAATGACTATCTCAGTAACCTCAAGCCAAACGTTTCAGGCAAGAAGATTCGTAAGCCTAGCTCGGGTGGAAAAGGAGGAAAGGACGGCGGCAAAGATAATAGGCTGAAGAAGAAAAAGTCAGTGGATGGGAAGAGTAACTTGCTAGACACATCAGCTGTCCTCTCCCCGGTTGATTCCCTTGAGTCACCCCATGGCTACCTTTCCGATGTTGCCTCGCCTCCCATGGCTTCCCCCTTTCAGCAGTCGCCACCTATGTCTTTAAATCACCTCCAGGGGAATGGAGATTCCCATCCCGGCCAGATGAACATGGGTAAGGATCTCAGTTGCATGGCTTTTGATCCTAACCCACCTCGTCTCTCCCATTTGCCTGTGTCCAGCCCCAACAGTCAGGGTGCAACATCTATAGGTGGTAGCAGAGGAGGGCAGTGTGACTGGGTCTCCAGGATGCACTCAAGCATAGGCCAGCAAGGAAGCTTCGCTCAACCGCCACAGATAACCCATAACATGATGGGTCCTCTGCATGGTGTCAGTACTGCCACCTTGTCTCAGATAATGGGCTACCAGAATCTGCAAACCAGCCATCTGGGCTCGTCCGCTCACATGATGCAACAGGCTCACTCGCGGCAGCTCCAGCACCAGAACTCTAACAACACCACAGCCACTCAGTCCCTCAACCAGAGTTTCCCAAATGTCGAGCTGAATGGATCTGACATGCAGCAAAACAACTGCTCAGGCCGCACCATGCCCATCCACACGGTGATGCCGCAGGAGACCCAGATCCTTGGCACCCAGTTTCTCACCCCTCCATCCCAGCACAGCTATTCAGGCCCAATGGACAACACACCTAGCCACCAGCTACAGGTGCCTGACCACCCGTTTTTAACCCCCTCCCCTGGGTCCCCTGACCAATGGTCCAGCTCGTCCCCACATTCCAACATGTCTGATTGGTCAGAGGGCATCTCCAGCCCTCCCACAAGTATCCACTCGCAGATGAATCTAATCCCAGACCAGTTTAAGTAAAGACTTGTAAAATGGACTAAACTCTTGGGTGGACTACATGAAAAATATCCAATGCTCACCACGAAAGACACGGACAAAACTTGTTTCAAGACTGAACATGTTCTTTTTTTCTATTATCAGTTTTTATACTAATGACAAGAACAATTTTAGTAATTTTGTATTTATTTATGTGCTTTTTTGACCTGAAAGATAAAGATGTTTTTATATTTATGCTTTTAAATTTTAAGTGTTTTTCGTGGGGGGGGGTTTGTTCTATTTTTTTTATGTATGGGAAGACTAGAACCCATAAAAGGGAGTATATATCAGAAAACAGCTCCTAAGTCTGTACACTGGCTATTTATTTCTGTCTTCTGTTGATATATTTACTTGATTTATTTTAATATTTTGACGTATCGGTCTTGACAGATTTTATCTTTGGGTTGCTTTATGTTTGTACTTTTTAAAAAAATTATAGATTATTTTAAAGTTTCAGTATTAATTATATTCTAACCTTGTTTGTCCTTTTAATTTACACAATTTTTGTTACTAAACTACATTTCACTAAGTCTTATCAGAGTCTGCTTTGATCAGATTTGTACATAAAGCGTCACCTTTCATGATGTTGCTTGCTACACTATTCTCTGTTTAAAAAAATGGTGGAGACAGTAACTGAGCAAAGGTATCAAAGATATAATACCTTATAAATGTTGGACCTTAAAGCACAGAACAACTATGTCCTGCTGGCTGAGAGCTGCTTTTGAGAATGAGTATAAATCATCTCAGTAAATCTGAGCCTATTCTATTGAATAGCAGTCTTGGCTGGTGATGAGTAATAGATTTGTGGTCATTCGTGATGCAAGGACTGTTTCTTTATTGCATACTTTTATCACAAATCAATAATTACATGTTTAACCTGTTTTGTGTTTAAATGGCAAACCTGTAGTAGAACACTGAAATGTTACATTTGCCACAATTTCAAATAGTGCCAGTGCTTTTTGAAACGCAGTGTATGTGTGTGAATTTTCTAGTTAAAAAATTTGGGGCAGAAATTGTTTGCGAAGGAAGCTGGGACCTTTGTATGTTTAATGGCATCACCTGCACTTTTAAAGGAGTGTGGTTTAAGGTGTTTAAATGTCACGTTTTATAAACTAATCCAGAGGTAAAGGTGTTTTTTTTTTCAAGAAAAACAAGAATGAATTCAAAATCAAACTTCATGCAAAGTTGTAGTTTGCAAAGAAATATTTGCTGAATAAAAATGTTTTGTAAAAATGGTCTTGATTCAATAAAAGCTATTGTTAAGCTTTAAAATGTGTGTCGTTCTTAATTTTACATTATTTTCTGGAAAAGAAAATGCCTGCTAGGGTTGCTGATAAACACTTCTGTTGATGTTAACTGAAATAGATAAGAATAAATGTGTGTTTGGTGCTATTGCTATTCAAGCTGTGGGTTTGCTAGCTTATCTGCTGAAGATTATAGCTGATTTGAAAGTATGCCACAAAGGAATGATGTCATTATTTACATCTCTTCAAGTTTCAGTGGACTTATAACAATATGGAACATGTACAATGCTGACATTTTTTCTTCCTGGTGCCTACCAGACAGGTTTAGGCCAGTGCCAACAGTGTTGTCACATTATAATGCAATACTTTTTTTAAGTACAGAATTTTGCTAACTGGCACTATGTTTGCTTAAGCTTAATTAAACTAAAGATAAGCCTAAAATACAATACTTCATTTCTTTGCTGTATGTGGACCATTCTGAGTCTGAGCCACGTGTTTAATTTTTATCTGAGCCACTGAGTGTCAACATTGCTTCATTTGTTACACAGGCTCGTCCGCTTTTTAGTTTTATAACTGCATTAAATCTTCGTGACACAGATTCAACAAGGTGCTGAAAGCATTCTACAGAGATTTTGGTTCATATTGGCATGACAGCATCACACAGCTGCAATTGTCCTAAAGATGGTTGTGTGGAAAAATCAAACTACTGTAGATCAGCAGATTCTGAAATACCAAGAAACACCTGTCCATTTTGCACCGACAACCGAGTTATGTTCATACCCACTCACATTCTGATTCTCAGTTTCAAGTTCAGTTGCTATTAGGTAGCTTTTTCCCCCCCACCCCGCCCCCCTTTTTTCACGTAAAACATCTTATAAAATGTGAATCCTAACATAAGTACTTACACTTAAAAATGCTTTAATTTTGATTGATTGTTTTATATTTGTGTAATTTTAACACCATTATCCAGCATTTATCCACTTTAACCACTTTTATAGCTACTTACTTTTTTGCCATGAATTTACAATTAAATTGTTTTAGACATATAAATTGACTAATATCGCCCCCTCCTGGATGTATTCCTCAATGAAAAGCACCACACTTGTGACAAAGCCATATTTAATCCCTTTGCTTACTGGAGGCTGGCTTTACTCGCTGACTGTGTGAAGTTTCAGTCCCACTCCCCTGCGTGGAAAAATAAGAATATTACACCTTAATCTGGGTTCACCTAGCCAGGGTGTTCTTTTTTCACTACTTTTACATGACATACATCATGACGGTGAAAACTGGTGTGTGAGCCGCCAAATGCAGTAATTTTCAATTTTTAAAATACTTTTTAAATACCATTTTTAAGGTAAAAACAGCAGTTAAAGAAAAAGATTACGTTTCGAACCATATATATATTAGAATAAACAGATTTTTCTCCACAGCAAAAATAAATGTTTATGATACAATGTTTTATGAGAGAGAAAAATAAACATCAATTTCATCCTGTGAATGGTGATCCTGCACAAGATCACATTCACTGCTTTCCCTGATCTATCGGTTTGGGACGGCTGCCATCTCTACTGTTTACTGTGCCTTATAAGTCTTACCCCAGCACCACCGAGCTCTGTGTGCTGACTCTCACACATGCTCATTTCTACAGTGGATACAATAAATAAATAAAACAATAAATAACATTACTTATAGTTATGTACTTTTTTGTCTGTGTAAAACAAATATAACAATAATATCCAATAGGGTATTAAATCAAGCAAGTAATTACTTTATTAATTAGATCTAGTTGTATTACTTTTAACTTTTTAGTTTTAACTATTTAGTTCTAAATTATTGCCTAATGCAATAATTTAACGTTTTAGGTTTTACTTTTTTATTACTTTATTTTGTTCCTGATTTTTCTTCTTATCTTTTATTAATCTTCACAGCTCTTGTAGTTTTATTTACTGGCACTTATTGATTCTTTTTTTTCTCCTTTATTTTAAAAGCGCTACAGCGCCCTCACCAGGTGGCTACGTGTAACTGGCGGTAACACCCGTCCCCATAGAGACAGGCTCCTACAACAGGGTTGCTCGTGCACCGTTAGGATCGCCAGTCCTCCGTCAGAGACGATGACAGCCTCAGTGTGAAAGAGCCAGCTATTTGACATTAATGATTCCCTCGAAAGCAGACTTCTGGGGTGGTTGCCAATCGGAATTTTTGTTATTACTACTCTTATTGTTATTATTGGATTAACGACCATCAGCCGCCAGCCGAAGCTTTATCCTGAGAGGCCGGAGATTTGTGTCGCTGGGCAGGGAGGAGTCTGTTATTTCAGCGTTAGCTGAAGCCAGGCCAGCATGTCGGCGTTTTAACAATAGATCCATCTCAAATACAAAGCTGCGGAGAGGATCCTAATGTGCTCTTAGAGGTGAGTCTTTGATACATGTAATATTATTGCTGTTAAATGTTGCAACGCTAGCTAACCTGCCACTGATACAGTGGACATAGCGGTGCTAGGTTAATATTGGGTCATTCTGTTCAACTGGACTCACAAGAACCAGCTGCCATTTACTAAAAAATATATTCTTTTTGGTTTCATTTTTGAAGCTAATTCTAAAAGAACACAGAGCTATCATTTATGCCCCGAAGTGCCGTATAGTTACTTCAGTCCTTCAAGACATTATTAGCTGATAATCAGATAAATAGCATACATATAGAAGGTGTTTTGGGCGCATATAAAAGGTCGTGCTGACTGACAGCAGAGGTGACTACAGCACCTTCAGGTCAGACGAGGTGAGTCTTTGTGAATTTCCTGTTAACGGAGCCGGTGCTGTCAGTGAGCAGGGCCCCGGTTGTTGTCCTGAAATCGATGATGTAATGCTGTTGGCTTCACGAGAAGAAGTAATGCCCGTGTGTCTCTATGTTCAGGATGGATGTGGAGGTGAGTGCTGGCAGGGACAGCACCTGGAGGAGAGCAGCGGCAGCAGCAGCAGATGATGATGGTGGTGGTGGTGGAGGAGGGGTCATGGAGGCTCAGGTTGTACCGCTGGAGCTGTACGACTCTGCAAGAGCCAAAATAGACGCAAATCTCCGCTGGTTGTTTGCCAAAGCCTATGGTACAGGTAAGACTTTCTCTTGTGCTGCTGAGACCTTCTTGGATGCCAAGGATGCATGGGGAGGATTCATATCTTTTTATATGGATGGATGTTTTATTTGGCATTTTGTCTTAGTAGTAGACAGAGAACAAGGTATATACCCAACAAAAGGTCCATGTCTAGAATCATATCTGAGTTGTGCATAGTTATACACATGCTACTATGACACTAATGACAGTTTAAATAAGATGAAATTAGTGACCTTTTCAGTTTAAAAATTATTAATTTAGAACTGTGCTATTAAACAGTCAGAATAATAGAAAACATCAGGCTATAATGACATTAGGTTTCAAGTTTCCACTTACCAGTCATTTGTTTATGCAGATTGAGACTTCAGTCTACTTATAAATCCACTATCCTATTTTTTAAGTGTTGATTTTCGACCACCACAATTGCAAATGTATTTTATGAGAATTAACTTTTCATACCACGACAGCATAGCAGCACTCCAGAGCGTCATTTCTGCGAGTGAATCCTTGGGCTGGCATCTCGTGATGAGTCTTTCATGCACAGGTCACTGGCTTTGTCAGCTCTGATGAGGTCTGTTAAAATATTAAAAATGATTGCTCTACATAGGCAGGCTGTAAGTACTGCAAATGTCTGGAAATCACTCTTTGAATGTGGGTTTTTGTGCCACGCACTGGCAGATCTATCAGGAGTGTGATCAGGAGGTCGGCTGTGCTCTGCAAGTCTCAGTTTTTGTTTTATCAGTAACAATAATGTATTTGGAAGCTGGTCCGGAGGCAGTCATTTAGTAACGGAAAACTCATTGTTCTCATATCCACTTTATGAGTCAAGCAGTTGGAGTGCCTGCAATTAAAGTGTATCCATTCCTGTGGATGACTCAGGAAATTGACCCTGACATGGGAACTAAAACCGAAAATGCGAGGCTTATACCGCCATAGAAATTAAACCGAATGCTCAATTCTGCTCCAATCAACACACTGGTAATCATTGTATTTTTCAGATGACAATATAACTGTCATCTTCCATCAGTCATGTCAGCATGAGCGATCTCACATGAACAGATGGAGCATTTTAGTGCTTTACCATGAATGCGGTAAATATTGCATGCTCTTGTTGTGTAGACTAGAGCTTGGTGTTTGTGTTACTCAACAGTGTGTTTGTTCGGGGCAGAGATAAGATGCCCATAATAAACACCAAACCATCACCATTACCTCAGCAAGCTTCCTGCTTCCCTTAATCTCATTGGCTCTTCCTGATGTCTGCCAGGAACTCTGGTGTCCTGTTTTATGTAGACATTGATATAAAAGTCTATGCAGATAATAGCAATACTATATGACATGGCAATCCTCAGTTTATTAAGCTATCACAACTATTTAAGTACTAAGGAAAATGATGAGGTATGTTGTCGCCGCCATTTATTCGCAGCTGTCACCGGCATGTAGTGCTTATCATGACAGTCAGTTTTTGTGCCTGCTTAGCTTAATGTGGTGTGCAGCTAGCAATTATCACTTCGAAAAAGAAGCAACTGAGACAATAATTAAGCAGGAAGTGGTAAATGTTTGGCATTTTTCCTTTAAAAAAATACTTAAATGATAAATTGAACACTTTAATAGGTATACCTAAATGTTGTTGAACACCGTTTTGCCTTCTCTCTTATTTCCTTATTGCATAGATTCAGCAAACATTTCTCAGATTTTGTTTAATATTGACATGATAGCATCACGCAATTGCTTTGCCAGCAGCACGTCCATGATGTGAATCTCCCGTTCCACCACATCCCAAAGGCGCTCTATTACATTGAGATCTGGTGACTGTGGAGGCCTTTTGAGGCCTCGTATTGTTATGTTTAAGAACAAGTTTCTTCTGGAAGCAACCATCAGAAGATGGGTACGCTGTGGTCATAAACAGATGGGCATGTAGCAATACTCGGGTATCGTGTAGCATTTAAAAAAATGTTCATCTGGAGATAGGAGATAAGTGTGGAACACTGAACCACACTATCAGAACTCCTATTAGAGTGCAAACTGACAAACACACCGACACAGAAGTGCCGGGAGGACCGTGTTGTCTGTTGTGAAAGTCAGCACAGCACAGTCACATGATTAAGTGTTTAATGGGATTGGACCTGAAGGCCTGTGTCTCTGAACAACACAGCCCGTTTGTTTAGGCTCATGACATGTTTATTAATGGCCTGTGGAGAAAACACTGAACGTTCCTGCATTGGAAACAGTTTCAAAGAAGAAATGGATAAACAGATAGTAAAAGTGTTTCGTTTTCAAACTACATAATTATTTTTCATGAACAGTTTTAATAGTGTTTAACAGTTGGAGTCCACAGTCTTATGTTGTATAATTTGTACAATAGTGGGCTCTAAAGGTCAGGGATATTGCTATTATATTTTCTCCCACATAGTGCGTAAGTGCTCCGTCACCCACTGTACAGATCAGTACAGTCCATAGATTTTTTGTTCTGTGCTTTATTTAATTTTTTTTTTTTAAGTTTTGAAATGGAAACTGAATGCTGCTTGAATGAACAGATATAGGAATAGTCGGATATCTAGGTAGATGTCAGTGGAAGTGAAATGTCTGAGTGCTGAGATGTTCCTGGGGTGTAGTTAGTACTGTCACCTTTCAGCTCGAAGGTTTCAGGTTTGAACCTGCTGAGGTCTTGCTCTCAGTTTGTTTGCCCTCAGTAAGCTTTCATGGGTTTTCTATAAGTGCTCTGTTTTCCTCCAAAAGTTTAGAGGCAAAGTTTTGTTTTTGCTTGGTTACTTGGCATATCTGAATTGGCCTTATACTTGGATGGTACCAAGAATGGTTGCCTGTGCTTCTTTGTTCACCCTGGGATGGACTGGCCACCTGTTCAGGGTGTATCCTACCCTTCGCCCAGTGTTAGTTGGGATAGACTCCAGCTCCCCTGTGATTTCAGTTGGATAAGCAGTTAGAAAATGATACATGGATGGATGGCTGTATTAGTGATCTCTCATGCACAACAATAAATGCTTAAAATTAAAATAAAGGACCTGAAAAATTGGTTCCCACCTTTTCAGTTCTGTCTGCTCTACCATGCTTTCAGGTGGGATTGGCTTATTGACTTACAGGCTATGTTTGCCCAACACGCTGTCTTCAGGAGGACTGTTCATTGAGCCGTCTTATTGGAGAGAAATGTTGCATACCCCTGCGGAGCCCAGAGTCTGATAGCTCTGCCTTAACTGTCAGCAGGATTTCTGCTGGTCAGTCTGACCTTTGTGCTTCAAAGAATAAGAACAAAGACTCATACATGCACACTGGGCTGGGTTTAAGTCCTGGATCAGATAGACGATAAATATCTAAGCAGTATTAAAAACTAGGATTATAGAGGATAACCTCTCCTTTCAAATTTGTTGCTGCACACACACATACACATGCACACATCTCCTGATGTCAAGGTCCATAAATCGATTCACTGAGCAGGAGCCGGGACAGCATCCCAGCCCCCGCCTCCGGCCTCTCCATCACCACAGCAACCATGGAGGAAGAGGAACCATTCTGGGACAGCTGAGATTGAGGAAGTGGGGTATTTGTAAGAGGAAAAGAAAACAGAGGAGCTCAGACATACAGGGGTGCGTTTTCTCACATGATCTGGAATTCTCATGCACATATGGCAGCGCTACATCAGCGAAGCGTGCGATAGATCCCGTATGTGGACCGTGCCAAGCAAGCATTCTGTCGTAAAAGACACAGCTGAGGTCTTCGCAGTCAGATGTAGTAACGAGCCTGCTGTGTGTGCGTTTTCCACTGATGGATGTTTGTCTGTTACATCACAGTCAGCATCATCCCTAAAGTGAAGCAAAATGAGAACGCATGCTTTTGTTAACTGATGCAAGTATAGCTGCTTATCTTCTCTTCTCACACTGTCATCGCTCAGTTCTGGAGATGTTTGACTTGGAAACAAACAGTCCCCCAAGGAGCCTGTCAGGGTGTAACTGCTAGTCTAAACCAGTCATTTGATAGAGAAACCATAGATGTATGCACAGACAATGGCCATTAAAAGCATTGCATTTTAGGCATATCTGTGTGGGTGGACATTACAATATTTTAACAAGTCAAAGATGAGCAAGGAAGCACTAACTGGCTACGAGGCTTGCTATACTGTCAGAGAGATAATTTGACATTTTGGGGCGATACACTTGTTCATTTTCTGCTGAGTTAGATGCAAAGATCAATATTATTCTCTTGTATGCACATCATCTCTGAAGCTGGAGCCAGAAGCAGTTAGCTTACCCTTGCAAAAAGACTGCACAGGGGCAAACAAGCAAACATAGCTCTTCAACGCTAAAAAAAGAGCTAGGCCCCACAAAGATACTCCTAGAGACCTCATTATTAGCTTGCCAACATTCCTTCATTTCTGTGGTTATTCAAACAAGATGTAATGTAGTAATTGCTGAGCTTAAGAGGTGCTGTAGACACAGATTTACTGCTTCCCCCTCCAACCACTTTTTTAACCTACGCTAAGCACCTTCTGGCTTCAGTTTTTATCTTAAAATAGATACCACTGTGCCTGCTATCGATTTACTGACTCAACACAGAAATAAATTATACAATTATACAATTTGTTTAGAGCAATACACACCCACTCATACCCCTCCATGATGGACAGAACTACTAAAATACTAAATCCACTACAATTTCAGGTCAGTTTTACATCAGTTTGTATGCTTATAATATTCATTATCAGATGTCTTTGAGGGTTTGGTTTTTTTTGACAAGAAACAACAGAGTTTCAACACACAGAAAATTCGTGAATGCTCCAGGCCTTAACTCCTGGATTAACATGTCCAAGACATAAAAATAGCTTTGGCATGTCTGTGTCCATGAGCAGGAGCTGGAGAATGGTAGGCTGGTTGGGACGACACCATCAGCTTAACCATCACCACTAAGTCCTGTTGGCTCATTGGCTTAAAGCTTCAGGTCCAAGTGCTGTTTAACCACTGACTTTGAGTGCTCTCCTCATGCACTGGTTTCTTCTTAGACAGTCTAATACCCTTTAAAGCCCGTGTACTAGGAGCTTCTCTGTTACATAACACAGCAAGGCATTGGTTGGACACGTGTTGGAGAAAAATAGTTTGTGTGTGTGGTTGTAAAGCGTGATTTGTTGCTTTATACAACTTTGATGGGTAAAAAAAACTTGCTGCTCACATTGTGGCTCTCATTTTGAAAGCATTTTGTTTGCCATCAATCCTTTCCCCAGATCATGTTCCTGCAGACCTGCGAGACCCCTTCTACACAGACCAGTATGAGCAGGAACACATCAAGCCCCCCATCATCCGCATGCTGCAGTCTGGAGAGCTCTACTGTGGCGTGTGTGGGCTCATCCTTCACGCCGAGCAGGCCGCCTCACTCCAAAACCACCAGTCTGTCATCCAGGCTCTGTCGAGAAAAGGCATCTATGTCCTGGAGACAGACAACACACCAGTTTCTGATCTGGATCTCAGCGCTTCTCCCATCAAAATGGTAAAATGTGGCTTTCTAGGTTGTCAGAAAAAGCGGACTCAGTTTTCTGAAAGATGAGTCACGTTTTGGCAAACTCTCAATGCCACAGTCTGTGATTAATGTGTAGCAGTTGTAACAGCGACAAAATAACAGATATTTAATTTGCTTTCATTTCACTGATTTACACTCCTCCCCAAAAATCTCTTTGTTTTTTTTTCCCATTGTGGTTAGTATCCCTCTGCAATAGTATAACCCAGTAACCTGGCAACCCACACTTACCATCTGTTAACAAGCTAGTATGACTTTCCAGAGCCAAATGTGAGCTAGTAGTGTTGGAATAAATAATACACCAATGTAACAGAAATATTCATCAGGCAAAATGGATCAAAAAGTTTTTCATGAATTTTCAATTTTCTCCATAATCCTGAAAATGTACTCTAAGTGCAAAAACAACACATAAAAAGGGAATGATTATCATATAAAAACAATATTATACCATTACCATCATACCATTACTATACTAAAGTAAATCTGTGATTCTCAAATATCTAATAGATAGAAATACTTCATTAATGGCGGGTTATCACAGCAGGGGGCAGGAAAAGTCATTTCTGGCTAAGGCTTCTCAAATGCTATGTATCCAAGCTCTTTATCTGTTCTCCCAGAGCGCCCACATCCACCTCATTGATTCTCTGATGATGGCCTATACTGTGGAGATGATCAGCATAGAGAAGGTGGTGTCCAGTGTCAAGCGCTTTTCAACCTTCAGTGCCTCAAAGGAGCTTCCTTATGACCTGGAAGATGCAATGTTGTTTTGGATCAACAAGGTAACAATTAAACAGTGTTATTGTTATGACAGCTGGATTTGTGTGTTCATCTATCTGTGCTCACCTGCTGTATTCTTTGTTGATTTAGGTGAACATAAAGTTGAGGGAGATCACAGAAAAAGAGTGTAAAATGAAGCAACATCTTCTTGAGTCACCCAGTCACCAGAAGGTAATGATAACGTAATAACAATAATAATAACTTTATTTATATAGCACCTTTTAAAAACAAGTTCCAGAAAAATACACTCACTGGCCACTTTATTTGGTACACATGTTCAGTTGCTTTGAGAAAGGCCAGACTGCATTTGATATGAATGCAACAGTAACTCCAGTAACCACTTTCTTACAACCAAGGTATGCAGAAGAGTGTCTCTGAATGCACAACGTAGGCTGCAAACACCCTAGCAGATGAGCTACAGCAGCCACTGATGTCAGCTAAGACCAGGAAATAGAGGTTATAATTCAAACAGGTGCATCAGAATTGAACAATAGTAGATTGCCTGGTCTGATGAGCCTAGTTTTTCTGCTATGACATTCAGAAGTCATTTAAACACCATAGCCGATCTCAGTATTATCGATGATCTATTACATCATGGATGTGTAGCAAGCAAATCTGCAGCAACTGCACAAAATTATCATGTAAATATGGACCAAAATCTCTGAGGAATTTTCCCCATTGCCACACAGAGTGAAGGGAGTCCTGAAGGCAAAGGGAGTCTGAGTATGCGCAGTGTGCACATAATAAAGTGTTCAGAGAGTGTAGCTTCCCCTGTCTTGAAAAGAGTCTGTCTTAAGTGATGTTCTTGCCTTTGTCTAATGTCCTACACGTGTGCATCTTGTCCTTAATAGGCAGATTAGTTGTCAAGTAATCAGTTCTATCTTGTACTGACATTGTCTTATAAACTTCTGATCAGATATTCAAACATTTTTATTTGTGTGTGTTTGCACCCCATGTTTAAAGAATATATCATGCTTTATATTTTTAAACTACTGTCCCCATAATTTGAGGGCTTTAGGATGATTGAGCTGTGGGATTCATCGTAGGGAACCAGTTTCTAATGTATTATATTTAACATAGGGATTTTTTTTCAAATTGTGTCTGTCATCATTAAGTTTGTGCTTTTGGTATTTAGTGTTTTCAACGTATCAACAGATGTGCAGACAGTTGCAGCTGGATTGACGCTTGCATTAACTAGCTGCATCATTAATAGCGCAGTGTTTCTTTTGAACTATGTCTCAGTTCAGTTGTTCCCCCCTGATTCCTGAATAAATAGATATTGCTGACTTTTTCATTCGAACCCTTTCCAGTTATCTTTAAGACCAGGACTACCTCCTTCCAATCAGGAGATGATTCGATTCCTTCTGGCTGTGTCTGACCCTTTACTTGTCTGTTGCTCTTCCTCTTTGTGTCTTCCTCCCAAATTAACTCCCTCTTGTGACTCTTGGATGCTAGTCTCCCTCCAAATGGTACTGGAAGCTTGTACCTGTAAGTGCCACTGCTTGCAATCACCTGTGTGAATGTCAGTGTGTCTACTGGAGGTGTGTGAGGTTGTGTATGTGTGTGCATGAGATGGAGCAGCGCAATGGAAAGCTGGGAAAAACTAGACTAACAGAATGAAGGAAAACAAGAATATATTTATGATGTTATATAAATGCAGTAAGGTGTATAAGGAAGATGACACAGTGCCCCTTACTGGCAAAGGAAGGAACATCACCATGCTTGTTTGCTTTTACTTTCAAATCCTTTTTGACATCCTTTAATATTCAGCTGAGCTTGTTCAGTCCTCAACTTCCTCCTCCCAAAACATCCATTCCAAGTTTGCACGGCTTTACTTGAGTTGTTTTTCTGCAGTAACCGCGGGGCACTTCAAACACATCATCACCTTAAAGCTGTATATGTACCACCCAGTGTTAGAATGGCTCATGGCTTCTTTTATTTCACCATTAACTTCCTCCCAATATCATTTCTTTCTCCCCTCACCAGCCTGATATATTGCATGCTCTGGCTCATTGCTTACTGGAACCTGTGGAGTTCTCTCATGTGGTAAAGTATTCATCATTAACCCCTTTCGTTACTTCATTGTGAAGTTTATTGCTTTTTCCCTTGCATATCCACAAACTACTAATCTGTGTTATGCTTAGCTTAAATATTTTATCTGAGAATCATTAGCAGCCTTCCCGATTCATATGAGTGAAGACGCACATTATGCACCACATGACATGTCAGAGCCAAGAAGCCCTAGACTCCAGTTAGTGTTGAAGAGAAGCAGAGATTAGTTTACAGCGTGTGAGATGTTGTGTTTATGTGACAAGTGAGCATGTGATTCAGTGAGTCATTAGAAAAATGTGTGCATACTGTGTAATCCTGGGCCTTCTCTTGGTGTGTAGGTGCGTTACCGCAGAGATCACCTATCAGGTCGGACACTGCAGCACTTCCCCTTGTTGGACGACCTGTTGAAAGACGTGTGTGATGGCACAGCTCTTCTGGCTTTGATCCACTTTTATTGCCCAGAACTCGTTAGACTGGAAGGTACTGTAACACAGCTCTATTCAAGCCACTCAAGAAGTATAGCACATACTATAGCTGTCAGTTTTCTAGCAATAACCTACCTCTCTGTTTCCTAATGTTATATAAGTCAGGATAGTTTTACCAAGAGGTGAATTAAGAGCAATACGACTGTGAAGCAAAAGGAGCAGTATCTGAATTAAAAAGGTTTAAGAGGACAGAGTAAGTCTGATAGCGTTTTCCTGTTCTGTGCAGATATCTGTCTGAAGGAGGTTCCCTCTATCGGTGAAAGTGTTTACAATATCCAACTACTGAAGGAGTTTTCAACCGAGTATTTGAACAAATGTTTCTATCTGAAGCCTGAAGACCTGCTGTACTCCCCACCGGTACTAAAGGTGAGCTTGGAAACATAAAACGCTTTTATAGTTACATTAAATCACTGTACATTTATTTCCGAGTAATTGTAGCCAACGTTAAATTTAACTGCTTAACTATTATACCTCAACAAAAGACATGTTTTATGGATTTCTCCTTGTGGTCCTGCTCCTCTTGCCCTCGGTCTCACCACCTGATAGTGAATTGGTTTAACCGATGGGTTAAATCTAAAGAATACATGTAAAGCCCACTGTGCCTCGGTCCTGTGCTATGCTGCTTTTTCGTCATGTCTTGCTTTTCTTCCTGATATCGTCAGTTTTTCATGTCTTACAGAATAATGTGATGGTCTTCATTGCCGAGCTGTTTTGGTGGTTTGAGGGTGTGAAGCCAGACTTTGTTCAACCCCGGGATCTTCAGGAAATCAGAGATGGTATGGCACACTTTCTGCCTTCATCCATCGGTTCTGATTGAATACCACAAAAAGCACAGTCGCTACATGTACACAGATGGATTTGATGAATATATATATTTTTTTAATTTACTGAAATGTTAGTGGCTGTTATGAAAACGTGCCATTCTTCTATTTTCACAGTGAGACTACTGCTACAGCCTAAAACTTCTCGATCCTATGTACCCATCTCCAACATCACCAAACGAAGCTTCCTGACATCATCGCACTCTGCTGACACCCTGGCCACGCCCACAAGCCCTGACCTCAGGTATCATATTGTCATTTTTCACAGTTCCAGACGCACTGACCGGTTTACTACAGTTACTGTTCTGTTTTCTATCTCTATTCGTCCACTTGCACATTTGTGTGCTTATGATATAAAACCCAATGTAAAACGCAGGTCTTCACAGGGAAGTGTTGTATACATTCTCAGAATTCATGCATTAGTTTGACACAAATATAAACTAAGCAGGCTTATACTGTGTCATCACTTGACAGCCATTTTGGTAATGCTAATTGGCACTTATTTGGGCTGTAATTTTAAAGCATTATCTAAACGAGCTCAGCATGAACATTAAAAAAAAAAAAACATGTATTGAATCACTAGTCCAGAAAAAAAGAGTTTGGCTGGTTTTTCCCTAAGATTAAAAACAAAACAAAACAAAACAAAAACTAACGGATGTTTTAAAAGTTACCCACATAAAAAATTATACAACATTAGGGCTAAACTACTGACATGATTGAGGTCTCGGGTTTATTGCACCAGATCATTTAAGCAAAACGATTGGCTTTTATATTTCCCAGTTTTGCTTTTGATTGGGTCTTTGGAGGCAGGACCCAGCCAAGCATCATCTTGGCTGTTCTCCTAAATGAAGATCTGTGGGATGATTCGGAGTGCTGTGTCTCTGTTTTGTGTCTCTGCTGTAGCATTTTAAATGCCTCTGCACTAAATATTTAAGCAATGGTGTCTTCCTTTGTAAATTAACAGCATTTTAATTTATACAATAATATAGATATACAATGATAATTTACACAACTAATATCTTTTCATGGAATTATAAGAGATTTAACAATAAAGCTCAATCTCTCTGTCTTTGTCATGCAGCACTAAATCAAGCTCCACAAGCCCATCTCACTCTCTGCTGCCTCTGAGACAGAGACAACAGAAAGTGGTTGAGGAGACCACTGCAGGTAAAAAATAAAATCATCTGTGTTCTGAGTTGAGATTTCTGCCTTAAGTCAAGAAGTAAATATATTTTTTCCTAACATGGATCATGTATTCTCTGTGCAGATATAAGGCATAGGCCCAACTCTCTGATAGGTCCAGATGTGCAACATCAGGGCTCCAAAATGGCTTGGCCAGAGAGAAGGACGAGGTGAGTGGTGTAATTACAGTCATCAGTTTATTCAGTTTCATGTTGCAGAATCTATCAGTATGACAAATTCTTGTGTTCAGCTCACCCGACTCATTTTCCTCCTTCTGTACTACTATCTCATCCAGGCCTTTATCCCAGCCTGCACCCTATGCCCTGCATTTTGCCCCAGAGGATGATGCAGACAGTATCAGTCTCGCTCGCTCCATTAGCAAAGACAGCTTAGCCTCCAACATAATGAGCATTACTCCTAAACACATGCTGGGTGCGGGTCTGTCTCAGCATAGACTTAGTGGTCAAAGCCTGCTTAGTCACATGCGCATAGAGGATGAAGAGGAAGAAATAGAAGAGGAGGAACTGGTTGCCGTTATCCACCCTTCTGTATTTTCTAGACATCAAATTGGGAGCAACATGGAGCAGGACGAGCTGGAAATGCAGAGTGCAGCTCCCGCCTCAAAAGTATGTAATGCTTCTCGTCCTCCCTGTCTCGATGCGGGCCCTTTTACTCTGGACTGCAGAGGCAACAGCTATTATCTGGAGCCTTTGTTTCCCGCCATCCCTAAAATGGCCAAAGAGAAAAGCATCAGCCTGAATAAGCAGGAGGAGAGCGGTGAGAGTCGCTGCAGAGGCACGGGAAATGCAAGAAATGCAACCACCAGTGTCCCGCGGACCTCACAGAGGAAATCCCCCAGCACCTGTACACCCACGCTTGTGGTGGAATCAGTTCCTGGCTCTCTCAGGCAACTGATCGAGGATTCAGCAGTCGACTCGCAGCCTGGAAAGAAGCAATCTGAAGGCTTTTTCCTTCACTTGTCAGACGAGCCAGACCAGCACAGTTCTTTCTCCACAGATTGCATGCCAGAGGCAGGGCACGATTCTGACTCTGACATCGCAGACCTGGAGGAGGATGAAGAGGAAGAAGATCAGATGGAGCTGATGAAAGAGGAGGTGAAGGGAGAGAGGGGAAAGTGCTCAGAAGAGGACAACACGGCTGAATTTGGAGAATTTGGAGAGGGCGAGTCAGCCAAACTCAGAGAAGACATGAAGGTGAGCGAGCGGGAGGATAAGGAAGATTGCAGTGGGCGCTCTAGCCCTTGCCCCAGTACCATATCGTGGGCGAGCAGCTGCAGCGCTTCCGGCAGCGCCAGTGTCAAGATGACCAGCTTCGCAGAAAGAAAGCTCCTCAAACTTGGTCTCCGTGACGGATACTCAAGTACCAGCAGCTCCCAAAAGACAACACCCGATGGGTCTGACGTCACCCCCTGCCCTCCCTGGCAACTGAGGAATGATTCTGCCTCGGGTTTGCTGGGGAAAGAACCAAGCACTGTGATGGGGAAGAATACAGCACTTAGTTCTCCAGTTGTACCTTCAGAGCTACTGCAACTTCACATGCAGCTGGAAGAGCAGAGACGCGCGATCGAGTATCAGAAGAAAAAGATGGAGACGGTGTCAGCCAGGCAGAGATTAAAGCTTGGAAAAGCTGCTTTCTTGAACATTGTTAAGAAGGGTGGCGGGCGCAGCGACACTCTTCCTTTACCTCTCAAACACTCCAAGGAATCCTTGGAGGTAACAGCCGCTGACAGGAGTAAAGTGAAGAGCCAGACCAGCAGAGATGATTCTTGTCTTGATGCTCTAAAGGTTCAGACAAAGGGAGGTCAAAGAGAGGTAGGACCGATGAACACAGACAACAGATTAAACGCTCTCTCCCAGGATAACGGAGCTGAACCTGACATAAATGAGTGCTCCCGTTCCATAGAGCTGCTCAACGAAGCTATTAGTTCTATTCAGCAGCAGATGATGCAGCTCTCATTACAGCAAAACCTGCTCATGAAGCAGAGCGTGGCCTCCCCTCCAGACTCGGTCCCATCAGGCCCAAGCACACCCCCTGACACAAACCCAACACAACAAACACCTTCTACCTCAGACTCCAGATCTTATGCAGTTCACTTTGTGGATATCAGTGGCGGCAATCCTGCACCAACTCGCCGTCCTCCCAAGCTTAGTTCCAGCCAGCGCAGCAAAGCCTCAGAGCTGAAACAGAGTAAAGAAAACAGCAAGAGTGTGAAAAAATCAAACATCCAACTTCCAGAATGCGCTGAAGGGGAGGAGGTGGAGAGTACTGCTGAGAGCTCTAGGACTGAGAGAAGCCTTCAGAGAAACACCACCTTCAGGGTCCAAGACAGCTCAGGAGAGGGAGCAGGGCGCCTCTCAGACAAACTCAAATCAACGGACCCGCCGGTTATCTCCAGTACGACTCAATCTCCGTCACAGGATGCTGAGCCGGAGGAGGACACAGCTGTCAGGTCAGGGACGCAGGTTGCCAGTGGGGAGGAGAGCACAAGGGTCAAGGGTCAGCTGATTGAAGTCGACTTGTCAGAGCTCAAAGATCCACTGGAGGATGGCAGTGTAGATGCCACAGACTGTGTGGCAGAAGGCGAGCAGAAGAATGTGTTGGGTTTCTTCTTTAAGGTGAGATGAATATGTTTACATATTTTGTTGTACTGTACTTTAATTGCACTGCGTTATATTGGAGGCTTCTCTTTCATCTTCCAGGATGATGAAAAGGCAGAGGACGAAATGGCGAAACGTCGCGCTGCCTTCCTCCTCAAACAGCAGCGCAAAGCCGAAGAGGCGAGACTTCGCAAACTTCAGCAAGAGGCCGAGAGCGAGCTCAAGCGTGATGAGGCCCGGTGCGTTTGAACATAAAATCACATGCTAAGAAAAGATAAGGAGTGGTCTAAGGCATGGGTGGGCATCTGACCGCCGTATTAACTCTCCTTCTGTTTGCTCAAGGCGAAAGGCTGAAGAGGATCGCATTCGTAAGGAGGAAGAGAAGGCGCGGCGAGAGCTGATTAAGCAGGAATACTTACGGCGGAAGCAACAAGCCCTGATGGAAGAGCAGGGTCTGGTCAAACCTCGCCCACGGACCAAAGCCCGCAGGAACAGGCCTAAATCGCTGCACCGCGAAGAGTCCAGCGGTCTCTCCAAAGGATCCGCTACACGTAAGAGTGTCTCTAGTACTTAAGCAGTAAAAGTGTTCTTCTAGTCCTTCACGCTGTCCGCATTACTGTCTGTTTGAACACTTTGTGCACATGCGGTTATAAAAGCTAAGAGGCTCTTGTGCATTTAATTTACTCGTGATCGTGTTGTCGTCCTCTGAGTATGTGTGTGTGTGCGTGTGTGTCGTGCAGGTAATTCTCTGAAGGTTTCCATGTTGATCAAAGCCCAGGACTCTGCAGCAGGCTGCAGGGGAGGTGAACCTTCTTAAGCTGCTCTGCATGATGTGGACACGGCTGATAAAAATAGGAGTGGATTTCAGAATAGGAAGATCAGTCAGTCTTTTTCCAGAGCAGACACTTCTGACTGGCTTTGACACACTTGTTTTATTATCTTATGTGTAGCTTATTGTGTCTCTTTGGACTTACTATGTGCTTTTTACACATTTTTTTAACTGCAGTTCTTTTTTTAAAATTATTGCTGTGAAAGTGCAGTAGTTCAGGCATGAAACTGGGCAAGCAGCACTTGGCTAAGAAAAGTAGCTGATACCAAATCCTTCTCCATTTTCAGCTGATCTGAGCTGCAGCCATCGAGGATCAACGCTCTCTTTGGCGACCGATGCAGACAGCGTTATCTCCGGAGGGGCAGAGTCAAACAGGTGAGAGTTTGGGTGTATAAAAGCAGATGAAATTTGTGTCCATGTTATGTGTCTTTGCACTAATTTGATTTTGGTGCATTTTTTTTAGGGCTGGATCTGTGTGCTCCATAGAGTCATTCCCCCTAAGCAGGGCCTCCAGCAGGAACATGGAACGGGACTGGGAGAACGGCTCTATAGCCTCTTCCATCACTTCGAATGAGTATACCGGTGAATAAAAATGCTGAAAAAAGATTTATTTCCATCGTCACAAAACAACCCTGGTCTAAAACAAATTTTCTATTTTGCCACATTCTTAATGAAAGAGTTGGACATTTAGATCAATGTGTTTTTTTTTATTTTTGTCAATGAGATTGACAAAAGATTGATTTCTCTTCTGTATAACCAGACCCAACAAACAGTTAGCTTAGCCTTAAGCATAGATTGTAGGGGGCTATCCACTGGACCTCAAGCCATGACTTCACAAACTTTGCTAAAAGCTTGAACAGCAGTTTGCCACTGCATCTGCTCCCTCCTTCAGTTTTGATGCTAAGCTATGCTAAGCTAATCGGCTCCTTATTCTAGCTTTATAATTGCTTCAAAAATATGAGAGAAATACTGATATTCCCATGTAACTCAGCAAGAAAGGAGTTAGGCCTGTTTTCTATTATAACCTAAACCACTCCTTAAACAGTTAGAGGCCTGAATGTCATTTACTGATCTTTTTGGTTTGGTTCATATGCTATAGGTCCTAAACTCTTCAAAGAGCCGAGCTCCAAGTCCAACAAGCCAATCATCATCAATGCCATCGCCCACTGCTGCCTGGCCGGAAAGGTTAATGAAGTGCAGAAGAACGTTGTTCTTGAGGTCAGTGAACACACAGCAGTAATACCTATGAAGCTTTCTGGGAACTTCGTGTATATCATAGTAAATTTTTTTTAATGCTTTATTCGAACAGTACTATGCAAAAGTCTTGAGCCACCCGTCATTTCGTTCTATTTTCCGTTCAAGAAGCTAGACTTTCTAACATAAGAGACAGCTTAGCTAAGAACCTGTTTTAAATTGCAAGCTCGCAATTTCAAATTAGTTTAATGTTAAAGTAATGTCAAAGATAACACATTTTGTTGGGCATAAAATAGTATTTTTCCAACAATAAGGTGATTCCCAAGGAGCTATCAGCTAGAAAGTTGTATCTCAGCATGGTGTGCAGTGGACAAGTTGAGGACAAAAGAAAAAGTAGCAGGCCTTAAAAACTACTTACAGCAGATGGACAGTATCTGAAAAGCATCCCAATGTTCAAATCATTGTTAATATATATGGAGGAGGTTAGGAAAGACGTGCAACAATATATGAAACACAGTGGAACAGGTGGTCATACCAGATATTGACTATGTATATACTATATTACCATGTACAGTATGTTTGCACATTTCAATAAACCACTGCAGCTGTTTTCCCAGTAAACTACAAAGAAATGAGTGGAAGCTTAAGACTTTTGCATAGTACTTTTAACTTTTTACCACATTCAAAAATTCTGTTTTAAATTCTCAGGAGCTAGAAAAATGCGAGTCCAATCACCTGATCATCCTCTTCCGTGACGGCGGGTGCCAGTTCCGCGCCATTTACTCGTACTCTCCGGACACTGAGGAGATCATTAAGTTTTCAGGCACAGGACCGCGCACCATCAACCGAAAGATGATCGACAAGCTCTACAAGTACAGCTCAGACCGCAAGCAGTTCACTGTCATCCCCGCCAAGACTGTGTCGGTCAGCGTGGACGCTCTGACCATCCACAATCACCTGTGGCAGGTCAAGAGACCAGGGAGTGCACGGAGAAAGTGAGACATTTGTAACCATTTCTGGTCTCATCTGCTACTGTTGGGCAGGACCCAATAAGCATGGAGACGACTGACATGTCATTAGAGGGTTCAGATTTTCAAAAGTATTGCATTCTGTTGTATTAGCTTTTTATTCTGCATGTCACTTCAGGGTTTTAATTTGTGGGGATATCCTACATTTAATTAGGCACTTCTTTTTATGTAGCACCCCCACTACTGAATCTACTGGTACCAAGTGCAACTGTAGACACGCCGGGATGAACCTGACAGTGTCTTGTAACATTTACCATTTCAGCTTGGCAAAGAAGTACCCGACTGCTGTGATTAATCCAGGCTGCGCATACAGAGGATTCTTCTACTACTCGTATGTGTTTTTATGACGAGGGAGCTTCGAACAGACTTTTTTTTTTAATGTCCGTGTGGAATGGATGTTAGTAAGTGGTAGTCTTCTTTTCTATTTAGTGTGTTTGGAGAAGTATGTCAGTCTTTGTGTTAGGGGGAGGGGAGAGCAGAATGCAGTTCTTCTGCATTTGGCCCTGAATGTGTTTACTCTCTTGATTATGCTTTAAATCTTCTGACAACCGAGCAAATGTTTCTGGGTTTTTTTGGGGGGTATTTGTGCTGCTGTTACGGTGGAAGACAAAATAATGTTGTTTTTACATTAAGGGAAATTGTACTGGTATTTATCTCAAACCTGAAGCAATTTAAAGACTGCATTAAATCACATCTCAAGGGCATCCTGTGGAAATAATCGCACACATATATAAACATATATTCCGCCTCTGGTGTGAGCCTTGTGAGATCACTAATTAGCTCACATCGCTGAACCAAAATTGACTGGTCTATGCCACTGAGCTGTTTGCCTCTCACGTATAAACGCTCGCTGGATGTTGGCGAGATGTTCGTTTTTAATGCAGCTTCTGGCGCTCCACACTAGTAATTTCCTTGCAGTGACTGATGTCAGCAGCTGGTACAGTGTTTGGGAAAACTGCACAATACTTGATATTTGTTTGCTGCATTTTGTACGTTTTTGAGCAGTATTTTTTGTACGTTGCGTACAAGTTATGTTTACTAAAAAAAAGCAAGCACTATTTCGAGGTTTGTTCTGTTACAGGCATACAGAGCTGAGTCTTGTCCGTGTTATATTGAATGTTTATTTATTTTGATTAAATATAATATATGCAGCTAGGTACGTTTTCTTGCTAAAGTTGCCTTAATGTGTCTTTTTTCGTCCTTTTTATGGATTGCTAAGAACTACTAAATGCCACACAGTCAGCACGTGCAGCTGGCAGTTAAAACTAGAAAATGAAGATCTGTGGAGGACATATGGTCAGGAGAGGGAGCAATAGTTATGGTTGCTGATCAGGAA
Source organism: Etia nguti (assembly GCA_015106755.1). NCBI lineage: Eukaryota > Metazoa > Chordata > Actinopteri > Cichliformes > Cichlidae > Etia > Etia nguti. Next base: position 32,018 of record VUQG01018955.1, read on the forward strand.
GTACAATTAAGTTCAGTTAGAAAAACACAGAACAACTGTGACTTGTTTGCTAGGGTCACCAGTAAGTACATCCCCTGAGTCAGTCATTTATAGAAGCACCTGAAATCACCTGCTGCAAAACAAACCCAAACCATCACCCTCACACCTTAACAGTTAGTATCACGTGTTTTTGCTGATATGCTGTTTGGTTTTTGCCAAATCTAGTGCTCTGCATTATGGTCAAACATCTCCCCTTTGGCAAAAAAAGCAAACACAGCTTATCAGCAACAACACTTCAGCAAGAACTATAAAGCACGGTGGTGGAGAGGTGATGATTTGGGTTTGTTTTGCAGCAGGTGATTTCAGGTGCTTCTATAAACAACTGACTCAGGGGATATACTTACTGGTGACCCTAGCAAACAAGTCACAGTTGTTCATTGCTATGGGATGTACTTGCAAAAAGTCCTGTGAAAAGTTTATTTTTAATATGACTGTATATGCCAGTCTCTTGCATATTCAAACAGGCATTTTGGAGCAATTCTTGTTTAAAAATAATCTGCATATTTTTCAGACTTAATAATTACCTTAATGAAAGTATCAGGACTACTAATAGATGTAGCTAAGTAAACCTTGTACCACATGCGACTACTCTGCACTGGGGCTATCTATGATTATTTGGTTTTAATCAAATTTGCATTTTAATTACAATATTATGATGTTTTTGTTGCCTCAGAGCCACAGGGAGCAAGTGGAAATAGGCAAAAGTGTCACATGCAACTCGGTATCCATAGCTCCGGTGGTTCCCTACAGCTTTAACAAAAAACTATCCCAATACGAATATGGAAATGTTTTAAATGATTATAATTGCTGTAAATGATCCTTTATATTGTCATTTTATTCAAAAAACATACACCTAATGATGTACACTGAATAAGCAAATATCAAATTAAAAACAAAAGTCCTGATGAACTAAAGTCACTAAAGAAAATAGGGAATTTTACAGTACATCGACAGATTAGTTTGCTTTCACCATCTAACACTGATGGCTTCCCATGTGCCTTGTTTTCCCAAAAAAGTCATCATTTTTCACCTATAATCTGTCAAACATATCTGTCATTAATGTTATCAAGTCATTTTGTATCAGAAAGCACATGTAAAAAGGTGCAGTCAATTTTTAGCGAGAAAATTCCATTAAAAATGCTTCACCAACAGCATAATTACAGTGTCAGATTCCAGTTTAGTGACGCCAATCAGTGGAAGTGAAGCAAAGCATACACCAACTAGCTCCTCTCAATTAAGGTAACCATGGCAATAACACCAGTGTTAGGTGCACGAGTTCACGTATATGTATGTTTTTTGCATCGAGCATACTTTTTAATGCTGTAAAGTCGGTCTTTTAAACAGGGTACTTTATGGGGATTTACTCGTGCAGTAAGCCTCAGCGGGCACCAGAGAAAGTTGCCGACTTTCAGCCTCAGCTTCCTCCTGCTCATCAGGGCAAACACATTTCTCATGAAATCAGGTCAGGTCTCAAAAGCCAGTTAGAAGCAATTTGAAGTTTATAATCTTTCAAACAGAGATCAGTGGGTTTGATCTCACTCATAACTTGCTGTTATGGCAACAACAAAATCAGATTTCACCTTGAACGTATCCCAATAACTTGTTTTATTAAATAACAGGACTTTAATAATCTATAAATGATGTACTCAATGTCCCATATTTTCATGCAGGTACATAAGTGATTTGTGTCTATGGATTTAGAGGTACAAGTTTGTTCTTGGGTTTATTCATTAACTGGTTCCGGGCTGTTGAGAGAAGATGAAGAAGGAATAAACAGAGGCTTGTATAAACACAATAAACAATCCATATTTTCCATATTTTCACAATTCAAATAATTAAATAGCCTAAATTAGATTTAACATGTTACTTAGCTCAGTCTACTGTGGCCTCTGGGCAGGTTATTTGCTCCCCCCATTTATGGTGCTTATCTTAAAGTAAGCTAGCATTTTTACTACATTATCTTAAAACAATTTAAGCAGGAGCAGTCTTCCCAGAATTCTTGCAAAATCTCTTAAGCATCAGACTATTCCTTTAATGTCATTGCTATACATGTTGCTATAGTAAAAAACAATATAGGCAACTTGAAATCATTTCAGTATGTTATGTTCATAATACAGCACTTTAATGTGCGAATAAAATAAGACTCAAGTACAAATAAGTTCAACACTCAAATAAGTATGAAGTCAAAGAGTCAGAAAGACTCTTACATTAGGCCAAAGCAACCACAATTTTATATTATGAAGCAAAAGTGTTTCACTTAGCGGTGCTGAAAGAAAAATGGCGCTCTCTAATTACTAATATAGTGTAAATCAACTAAATACTTTATGGCACAATATTGAATACATGGCACAGCCTGTTTAAAGGGTTGAACAAAGCTCTTGTAGTAGTAAATACCTCATCCAGTCTAAGAAATGCACTGCAGCAAACATATAAGTAACCACCATTGTTTGTACATAATACTAATCTACATCACTAAAAATCTACTTCTATTATTCAGCTGATAAAATTAAGCTTTGGGAGTTTAAAGCATATATTTTTATTTGAGTCATATAGTGTCGCAAGTTACGCTTGAGTTTATGTGAGTGGTGGTGAACAGAACATGTGTATCCAGGGAAATTCAAAATATGATCACCTGATATTCTAAAAAAAAAAAAAAAAAAAAAAAAAATAAAAACAAAAAAAAA
>VUQG01018956.1:0-14359 GCA_015106755.1 Etia nguti
CAATTATATCCTCACACATCCTCACACCAAAGGGTTTGAGCAGCGGTCACGTGGTAATGCAGGAGAGGGAGGATCTATCCCTCCTGTTTCCCTGCTTAACGAAGACAGATTAATTGCTTTCTTCATGCGTGCAGTGGGATTTTTAGGCTGACTGTGGGATTTAGGAGGACAGTGAGCTGAATGTAAATGAGACATGCGGCAAGGGAGAGTTTTGACGCTCTCCTGATCAAAAATAGCCCCCACCTCCCCCCCACCAGACTCCAGATCTCTGAGGGACTCGGTTTATATTTACATCTGCCGGTCACCAGGCTGTTCGCGCACCTCTGCGCCGCACCGCGCTGATAAAATCATTTCCGGCACCGGGTGCTGCGAGCAATGCGGCTTACTCAACCACCGCAATCCGCGCAGCACTGCTGATGCTGAGGCAGTTTCCATGGCGACCGCTGGCTCCTGCATCCTCTCCTACCGCATGGAGTCGGAGGTACGGGGTGGCTGTCGTCACACGGTCTCTGTGGCAACCTGACACAACAGCAGTAGGGAGAGTGAGCGTGTGTGTGTGAGTGTGTTGGCTAGACGGTGAAACATGATACAGCCTGCCTCCGCCGCCCGCTCTTAAAGTGATTCATGTACATATCGACCAGCGCTTCCTGCTCCATTTATTACAGCGGCTGGGATTAAATGCCCTGCTCCGTCTGCCTCTCCTACAGTATCAATATGTTTCTTCACAGTTTGCGGTAACTCCTCTGCAGCTCGCCGACTGCTGACCTTCATTCTTATGCTTATTTATAGTGGACTCACGTACGCTGGAGCTCCCTCCCTCCCTCTCTGCTCCTCTTCCAATGATGCTGAAGGGGGGCTCTGCCCTTGTTTATCATCCTCCTTTGATGCATTATTAATGAAGCAATGTGGCGGGAGTTGATCACAGTTTAATATAACACAAAAGGCTGTGATGTAGTGTAATTACATATGTAGTTATGCCTTTTGGCATTGCTATCATGATATTCAGTTTAGCTACTTAGGGATAGTTTACTGTAAAGTGCCTTTTAATTCAATTCAGTTTTATTTATATAGAACAACAGTTGCCTCAAGACACTTTTTTGTAAGGTAACAGCAGAGAAAACCCCAATGATCATATGACCCTATGAGCAAGCACTTTGGTGACAGCGGGAAGGAAAAACTCCCTTTTAACAGGAAGAAACCTCCAGTAGAACCAGGCTCAGGAGGGGGCGGCCATCTTCCGGTTGGGGGTGATGGGACGGAGACAGAAGGGAGACATGCTGTGGAAGAGAGCCAGAGATGAATAATAACTTATAATTAATACAGAGATGTGTATAAACACATATGTAAAAAAGGTGACTTTCACTGCATGTGTCTGTTCATTCTACAGTCCATGTTCATTTCCATATCTGCTACTTTTAACCACTTGTGTTGAGATTTCTCACCTGACGTCATGCACACTTTGCCTAGGAGTTGTCCCCGATATTGGATGTGATACAACCAAACTCAGTGGTGGTGGGTCTTGGAGGTTTTTTGGCTACTGCTGGGTAAAACTGCTCCAAAGAAGCTCCTGCACCAAAATCCTCCTAGTGATTGCTTTGGTTGCTAGTAAAGCGCCATGATTTCCTGTTTTTTTTTCTTATGTTGTCATCAGCCTGCGAGGCAGGCAGGCAGAGTGGACACCCAAGTTTGTGAATGCAATAACTCGAGAAGGAGGCGACGTAGAATTTTGAAATTGATACCTTTAGGTATTAAAAATCAAGATTGAATTTCAGTTACTTTCAGTGACCTTCAAGTTTTTCTGAAAACATGTGAATGTGATAAATCAAGAAGGAAATCATATTTTTTTTCACATTAATACCATAGCTGCATCTACTAAAATTCTTGGATAACTTCGATTTCCAGTGACCTTGACCTCAAGGTCAGAGATTAATTTTCCCTCACCAACTACTAGCTGAGTTATAGTCTACGGAAAATAGAGAAGGTTCGCCTTCAGAGTAAAGCTTGATTTAGACTTATATGGGAAAATCTACATCACACAGTAACTGGAAAAGCCTTTTATTTCTGCACCGCAAGCTTCCAGGCATTCAAGTCATTGTAGTGCACGTCAACCTTTGTGTCCCACTTCTCAGAGTTTCACTGCAGCTTGGAGAACAGCTGGACAGTGTTTAGAGACCAGTTCATCACTTCCATGCAAACTAGAACCTCAGCAATCTGCTAGTGGCTCGTTTGTCGGCCAGTGCGATTGGATCTTTATCATACATTTCTCCAACACATTGGTTTGGTTGGCCATGAAACAACATGTCGATCATAGCGTTGAGCTCAGCCACAGGACCAACAGATCATCTGATTTATCCTTTTATGACTCCGCTGACACCCTTCAAAGTATCAAATCTGCAAATCTCATGTAGCATGGAACTGCTACAGACTGCTTAATTTTTGCTGCTGCCTCTGCAAGCTGCTTTGCAACCCAACTCCACGTTGCTCCTCCTTTACATGATTTCTTCTTCTTTTTTTTGTTTAACTTTATCAGTGTAATGTACCATATATTGTCACTAGCTCCTATGCTCTGTATGTGGGTCTTGGTGCTACTCTCCTCACCTCTGGCTTTTTGGACATGGAGATCCCAAAACAGGAATACTGTCAGACATAAACTGCTGCAGATGGAAACAGAACAGCTAGCTACACAGTTACACCCAGGAACTTTTGTTTAAGGAGCTAAACTCTTTCTCAAGACCAACTCTAAAACCCGTCAGCATTTATGTAAATTAGCCCACAGATGTAGCAGAAGCTGTTCTTCAATCAGACTACATCTCACCTGCGCCCCTCTCTCTAGCTATGTCAGAGCTGCAGGTTTCACAGAGCAGAGCAGCTACAGCGGACGTAATAAAGGCAGCTCCTTTCTTATTCCCACAAAATCTGACAATGTAGCACCCATCCGGTCGTGCGTAGGTGTGGATAGGTTGTGTCCGAATGTTAAAATGCTCCGAAACAAACGGAGAATACAGACTTAACTCTTTGATGCACACGTCTTCATTTGGCTTCTAGCTTTCACAATCACAGTTGGTCGTGCTCTTTTACTTGTTGAACTCACTGCGAGGGCCCGATTTATTCGGCATACCTTCACGTACTAGGTGAACTCCTTTCATAGATTGATTTACTCTGTGTGTGATTCATTTCTGTGTTTTTTTAAAATCAGACTTTACCAACTTAAAGGTTAAACCTGTGAAATTTCCTTTATTTCCTCTCTCTTCTTCCAGAACATCAGCTCCTGCCGGCCTGCCAGCATCGTTGGCCCAGCGGGCACGTTACGCCACTTATTTTGACGTGGCCGTGCTGCGCTGTCTGCTGCAGCCACACTGGACAGAGGAGGGGGTGCACTGGGCCTTGATGTACTACCTGCAGCGCCTTAGGCAGATCCTGGAGGAGAGGCCTGAGCGCCCCCCAGAGCCCTTGGTCGCGCCTCTGCCACGGCCACGCAGCAGCTCCATGGTGGCTGCGACACCCTCGCTGGTCAACACCCACAAGACTCAGGTCACTCACTGAAAAAGCTTTAATTGAGTCGCCTCCATGTCATCTTTAGGATGTCCGTGCTGCTCCTGCTGGTTCGTGACCTTTGCCTTCTGCTGTTTTTTGCAGGATATGAGCTTAAAATGCAATGAAGAGGGGAAATCTCTGAGCACAGAGACCTTTGCAAAGGTTTCTCTGACTAACCTTCGTCGGCAGGCTGTCCCCGACTTGTCCTCCGACCTGGGCATGAACATCTTCAAGAAGGTCAGAGACTGGCCTTTATGTTTAAAGCTAAAACAATAAGTTCAGATTTATGTGATTAAGAGGACCTGTTGTTCAACTTCAGTTTAAGAACCGCCGCGAGGACCGCGAGAGAAAGGGCTCCATCCCCTTCCATCACACAGGGAAGAAGCGTCAGCGTCGGATGGGGGTTCCCTTCCTGCTGCACGATGACCACCTGGACGTCTCTCCCACCCGCAGCACCTTCTCCTTCGGAAGCTTCTCCGGCCTGGGCGACGACAGGCGGGCCCTGGACCGCGGAGGCTGGCAGGCCACCATCATGGGTAATGAGATTGGACGCCACCAGTTTGAAGTCTTGCTTCCACTCCACCGAGCTTTCATGAGTCAGAGGATTTAGTCTGGATCTGGCTGTCAGCTGGTGAATTAGGTCACTTCATTGACATTGGTATTCCTTATGAGCTCTCACTGAATAGTGGAGATTAACATTCGCTCAAGGCACAAAGACAGTTATTATTTTTATTATTATCCAGAGTTAGTGACTTTTTAAAGCCTTATTTCCATTAAGAAAAAACAAAAAACTACTGGCCTCTTTTACCATGCTGTTATGAACCCACTTAACCTGAGCTGCTGCTAGAAAGATTCAAATCCGTGTCATAGTGTATAAATATGAGATACTTTGTACAACATGTCATAATTTGAAAACCATGATTGCTGGAAGGTCAAATTGTTGGTCTCATAGTGTGCAAATACGAGCAGAAATTCTTAAAAAATAAAAAAATAATAATGAAAATGCCCGTAGCTGGCCATGGAAAATTATTTTAGCACTGTATGTCTCAAATATTTAGATATTGAAATACACTCATGGGACACTGTTTACCTTGCAAAAGAGGTTGCATTCATTTTTCATGGCACAGACTAAACAAGGTGCTGGAAATATTCCTTAGAGACTTCAAGTCCACATTGACATGATAGCATCACACAATTGCTGCTGATATCTAAGCTTGATGTGCCAGAGGGGCTCTACTGGATCGAGATCTGGTGACTGTGGACGCCATTAGAGTACAGTGTAGTGTTGTGACAGTGCTGAAAAGCTCAGTTTGGCAATTTGGCAGCTTAAAAGGCCTTTTTAGGCAGTATTGGATGGAAACCATGGACATGAGATACAGCTGGGAAAAAAGTTTAACTTTCAGCTCAACAAACACCAAAGCCCACAGAGACAGACTCTCTGGGGTAGGCAGGACGCAAATGCACTCTGTCTCTGTGGGCTTTGATGTTTGCTGAGCTTAAAGTTAATCTTTTCTATTCAGCTGCATCTGATGTCCACGTTTAGTATTTGGTTGTGTGCTTTTGACCTAAAACATGTCCGTTTGTTGCATCTCTTTCCAGGCAAATTCACACGGCGGGGCAGCACAGACACAGCTGCAGACGCAGACAGCCTGAGCGCCAAACACTCTCATTCCCACCACTCGCTGCTCAGGGACATGCCCGACCACGCCAACAGCCACAGTGACAACACCGTCAAGGAGGGTAAGAAGAAGGTTTAAATATGGCCCTGAGCAGGTATTGGAAAGGAAGCCCACAGTTAAATTTCTAGATGTTAAAAAACCTGAAGGAGTCTTAAAGGGGACCTATTATGACTTTCCTGGTTTTCTGTCATATATACACCGGAAATCATTGATGCTCATTTAAAACAAGGCCACAGTTTCAAACAAAAATGAGTTAAAAGCTGCTCTGAATGCTCCGTTTCAGACAGTTTTTTTAATACTCTTGGATCTGTATGATATCACTGAGAGAGAATATGCCTAATATGGTCATCTCAGAGCAGCCAATCAGAAGAAAGTTGGCTTAAAAGAGGAGGGGTTGCACCAAAGCCCAGCCTGAGGTGAAGGAGGATTATTTTGAAGCATGAATCATGTATAACTTCTCTGTTAGAGTCCAAGAATTCAAATATGGAGCTAGGAATGAGCAAAATGAGTAAACCAGTGTATTGATTTGTCTTTTCTAGGCCTAACAAATCAACAGAACATAGAGGCTGTCACTCACTCAGTTTAAACTCTCTCTTTTGTTGGTAGATGGTTAAAAAACAATAAAAGATAGATCACAGATGTTTTAAATGAGACAAATTAAAGCTGGTATACGTCAAATCAAAATGAGCTCTTAGAGATGCTGGCAGAGTGCAAGAGGAACAGCAAACATGCATTTGAAAGTAAATCGAAATAAACAAATTACCCACTGCTGATCACATTACTGTCCATCAGCTACAATAAAGGGAGGACAGATGCTGCCGGGTCCCTCTGAGGCTTGCTGAGCAGAGCAGAAATAGGACAGGATTATATAACAGCAAAATTGTTGTGACAATGCTAATTTACACACAAACTACACACAAAATAAGAGCACCAGCTTTTAAACTGATTCACACTCCAGCGCACGCTTTCTGTTTGGGTTTAGCGAGACGGGAGATAAGCAGAGAGGAGCTGAATTTGACATGAGGTGCAGCAGGGATGAAAAGTACCGAAGTATCAGGCTCATTTTTTTGTGAGGAAACTGTCAAATGGGTCAACTTTGCAGAAAGGACACTTTTTTTATTCAGTATCTATCACATGCAGGACCGCGGAGATTCAACCGTAAATATGAGAAGAGTAAATAAGTGACTGAACTCAAATATAAGAATGAAATGGCTTCATTTCTTTGACACAGGGGCTTCAACATTAACCATTGTTCCATTGTTGCTTCTGAATCGCTTGCCAGATGGCAGCAGGGTGAACAAGCTGTGTCCGGGATGGTTATTGTCTTTAAGTGTCCTCTGGGCTCTGAGGAGACACCTCACCTAATCAGTATCATTGACCCGGTGGGTGTAATCACCCACCAGAGCCTCCCAGTTTTCAACTGTTCACATCTGATCCCAGTTAATGATCTTCACAGTTTGGATGCTTTCTATTGCTTCTATGTAAAAGCTTCCAAGACCTTCCCAGAGTGCTGTGACATCAGACGGAATAACACTTAAATTAATCATTAAGGTCTCAAAGTGAGCGTGCCAGGGGTTTTTTGTGTTAATTTCTTACAATTTGAATACAGCAAGTGAAATGGTGCCAAGTGGAAAAAAACAAAACACGTTTCACACACATTTCTTCTCAAGTACATCTCGGTTAAATCAGCAGAACCTTCTGGCTGTCATGCCTTATGTAAAGCTCTTAAAGCTAAACCCCAAATCCCTGGGGGGACATACACTGACATGAAAAGGAAAACACACCTATCAGAACATTAAAAAATGGTCAATTAAACCTTAGATGAGCAACGGCATGTGACATATTACACGCTCTCATTATTTATTTAATAAAAACTGACCCAAAATGCAAAGGTAAGTACAGCCATTAGCATTTTGCTGCTCTGGAACGTTCAGGTGTGTGTTAACAGAATGCCGCAATCTTTACCATTCATCAGATCCACAAAACAGGTGAGCTAAAGCACTGTGGAGCTACCTAAGTGGAACAAGAGGGTGATCTCAAGGATCTGTGAGATAGAAAAACTGTTAACCAAGACCATGTATTCAATAAAAAATGATTTTCTGTTGTCTAAAGTTCGATCTCAGATCTCCACCATCACCATGGCGGCGTTCAACACAACAGTTGCGTCCTTTAACGTGGGCTACGCCGACTTCTTCACCGAGCACATGAAGAAACTCTGCAACCCTGTGGCTGTGCCGGAAATCCCAGTGGAGCCGCTGGCATGCGCCAACCTGCCGCGCAGCCTCACCGACTCCTGCATCAACTACTCCTGTCTGGAGGAAGGCGAGAACATCGAGGGCACCAATAACTTTGTGCTTAAAAACGGCATGTTGGACCTCACAGTGAGTCATTTAAATGGACCCTGGGGGCAAATACAGCTATTAGAAGTTATGGCCCTATTTGGCTGCTCTAATAAGCAATTATGTCACCAGCAGGACTCCAAGCTGATTCTGATACTTTCCTTTTAAAGTCATAACATCACAGACACTTTACAGTTTCCTTAATCATCTCTTTTATGTTATTGGGACTTTCTTGGTCAAACTAAATAATTCTCTGATTTTGTCACCCTTTCTTTGCCTCCCTTCTTCCAATTTAGGCCATCCTGAGGGCTCTTTACTCCATTCTCAGCCACGATATCAGTTCCAGGATCTGCGACGTGGCTCTCAACATCATCGATTGCCTGCTGCAGCTGGGCGTGGTGCCCGGCATGGGCAAGAAGTTGTCCAAGCCAGATAACAAGGAGAACCAAGAGGCTCGTGCCAAAGATGCGGCTGCTCAGGGCCTCGGAGGAGTCGCCCAGGGAGGCGGGCCGATTGCGGGGGCTGGAGGAGGGGGTGGAGGAGGGGGTGGTGGAGGGGGAAGTGGTGGAGGGAGCGGGCAGGGGAGCAAGGACGACGTGAAAAATAATAAAGATGATGATAAAAAGGTGTGTTTGAACAGGTGTGTTTAGAATGACATTGTAAAGGTGTAGGATGCCTGAATGTCTCATCTTCTGTGTTTTCTTGCTTCTCTTTATTGGGAACAGGAAGAAGCTGGTGGCCTCAGCCCCCACCGCCTGGCTTTGACCATGCTCATAAAGATAGTCAAGTCTCTGGGCTGTGCTTACGGCTGTGGTGAGGGCCATCGAGGACTATCAGGAGATCGCCTGAGGATGCAGGTTACTCTCTATTCTCAAAAGCTTTGAATGTGTGCAAATAAACACTGTTTCTGAGGGTGACATCGATTCATTACCTATTAATTATTTACTGAACTGCTCCTTCGGTGTAATAAAAGTTTAATGAAAATGAAACTCATTGACTGGAAAACTGGGCTGAGTTTCTAACCTCAGTGAGAGACAGCCGCAATTTCTTTTTAATTCTAATCAATCAGTTTTTTCATTAAAAACAAACATAGCATTAGTTCAGGCAGGCCACAAAACTCTAGCTGCAAATGCTGGCTTTTCAACTAATCTCACTGCCAGTGCACATCTACAGATGGCTCAGCTGATAATGATCTAAAAATCAATTTGGAGAGGGTGGCATTTTAAATTGGTTTAGGATCTGCAAGCCACTTTGGAACCCACCTCCACTCATACAGTGGAGACAAAAAGTGCTGTTAAAAAGTATTTTAGTTTGTGGAAGGTTTGAGTCCCGTATATCTGGGATCAAACTAACAATGATCCAAAACACACCACCACGTCCACCTCTGAATGGATAGAAACAACAACAAAAAAATGAAAGTGTTGGAGAGACTTAGTCAGAGTCTGGACTTTAATTTGATTGAGGTGCTTTGGCGTGACCTTAAACATTCTGTTCAGTTACTTTTTCACACAGGGCCAGGCAGGTTTGAAAAACTTTTTCCTTTAATGAATTAAATCATAATTTAAAAACTGCATTTTTTATTTAGTCGGAAGGGGGCAGATACATTTTCTCAGCACTGTATAAACTACTAAAGATGGAAATAACAATTTCAATGGTAAATAAATTTAAAGGAAAGCCACTTTATTGCTCGCTGACCAGCATCCAGAAACTTTGCTCTTGAAGTTAGTTTTTAAAAATCTTTCTTTCAGGCCCAGAATTGCCTCACCAACCTGTATAAGCTGGACAAGCTGCAGTTTCGCCAGACTATGCGCGAGTACGTCAACAAAGACTCCCTCAATAATATAGTCGACTTCCTGCATGCACTGCTGGGCTTCTGCATGGAGCCCATCACTGACAGTAAGTGCTGTGTGTGCTGTGGCGTGTGTTTGAGTGTGTGCGAGAGTGGGATGCAGATACAAGACAGTCACAAGGAAGAATACCATAAATGCTGGTAATAAATGCAGAAATAGGGTGAACAACACTGGCTTTGATTGCGTATATTGGATTGATGCTGAAAAATCGTGTGGTAGGGGTGAAAATATTGTTAATTAATTTGAGCGTTATTTTTTCAATTAATCTATTAATCGTTAAGTCCACAAAATGTAGGGAAATACAAATGTAGAGAAGTTTACAGCTACATCAATGCTTTGAATTAAATACAAGTCTGAATGGTAACATGCTCACAATAACAGAAAATATATCATTTGAACTTCCTAAACAGTAGCATGCAATCATGCTTCTGTTTAGCAAGTTTGTTAGCATGTTCACCGCTGAGTTCATTGTCTGCATGCTAATTTGCTAGCAACTGATCAACATTTCCATCAGCTCAGTGCTAATTAACAATATTTTTGCATGCCAGCAGGAGAAACTAAGATACTGAACATGCTAACATTACCCTTCTAAACATCAGCATGCTAGCAGCTTATGTGTGAGCATGTTAGCATCCTGGGTGGTGAATACTACCAAGTTAAACCATAGTATTGGATAAATTAAGAATTTTAACTGAACATAAGTGTTTGAGCTTAAAAGTTATCAAAACAGAGCGCTGCAGGAATGAGTCTTACCACCACACAATGAGTTAGCATTTTGCACTTATGATTTCCTCATGTGCCTGAAAGATACCTGAAATAAGTTTGTGCTTAACATAGAAGCTTTACATAAGTAGTAATGATCTGGTCCTTAGCAGTTCTCCTAATTAGGTAAATACAACCTGAGATGAACACATGACAAATTACGTGCAACATTAGCATTAATCCTCACTCCCTAATCAGTCATTCAGCCCCTTCCTAAGCCTGATTCTGTTGAAGGGCTCTTCCTGTTAAAAGGGAGTTCGTTCTTCCTGCTGTTTCCAAGTCCTGCTCACAGAGGGTTGTTTGATTATTTGGGTTTTCTCTAATATAATATGATTTTTATCCTAAATGTGCTTTGAGATGACTGTAGTTGTAAACCAGTGAAACCAAAATCAAAAATCATTAAAATGTTATTAGTTTATGGAGCTTTATCTTTTTAAATGAAATCATTAAGTATGATAAACCTGTATTTCCCACAGAGCTTTTTTTTTTCTAAAGTAATTCAAAAAGCTAATGGAAGAATCCCATTGGACTCTTGTCAACAGGCTAATATGGAAATGTGTCATTCCTGCAGCAAAATTACGGTGTGAGAAAATTACAGTACTCAAGACTCAAGATATTCAACTCACAAGTATATGCACAACCGAATTTGTTTATTTATTTTTTAAATCAAAAGCTTAAACAATTAATCGGTTTCTAAGCTAACTGTTCGGTAATGGTTTCACCATCACTGCGCAGACATTTATGCTCTAGCAAAGTCTGTCAGGTTTATTTTACACAGATCTGTCCTATTAAAAGGTCTAGTGTGGATGCTACAGTACAGGCCAATATAAATGTAATAATATCATATAAAGAGGTAAATATTTTAAGCTGTAGTGTGGTCGACAAAGCTGAATTGTCCTACCACTGTCTCACCCCGCACTTTGACTTTGCATTTCAGCGCTATCTCTGTTTATATATGTGTTTTCCTCCTTCCACTTGTCTCCGCTCGTCCGTGTCCCTTTCCTTCGTTGTCCTCCTCCTCCTCCTCCTCCTCCCGCTTCCATTCGCCTCCTTTTTCTTCTTCCACTTCAATGAGCTGAATCCTACCTTCCTTACTCGCTCATCCATTCTGTACACTTGCCAATCCAGAGCTTTGCCCATTACATTCCTGCTCAATCAGTGGCTTTTATCGCTGAGCATTAGGACACATCCTACATGCCAATTCAGTTTTGCACTGGAATTTGAAGATTTTTCTACAAAAGACAATTGGCAAGTTACTGAACCGATGAGTGTTTTTTAATTTTGAAAGTGAACAGAGCACCTTGTTTAGTTTTCAGTGTGTGTGTGTGGGTGTGTTATTTTTTAAGTGTGTGTGTTTGCATCCTTGGGGGTTCACCTCCTCGCGGAGGTGGGGTGCCACTTCCTTTCTGACACCACCTTACATGTCTGTGCTGGCCTGATATCAATCAACTTTGTGCCCCGCCTCTTTTCTCTTGCAGAGTACGGCAGTGCAGGTGAGAGGTCCAGGAGGGCGAAAAAAAGAAACATCGGTAGATACACATGATCAATAATCAATAACAGTTGATAATATAAGCAATAAGATGACTACACTGACCTGATCAGACCCTTCCCTAGGCACCGCTTTCATTGCTGCACCCCTCACTCTGTCTGAAAAGTGACAAACTCGCCTGCAACTCTAAAAGTTCTGGTTTAATCTGGCTGATATATTACCTAACTGGACCAAGAGACTAAACCCTCTACTGTATGTTTTTAAAGCAGGCCTTAGTCACTTGCATGTATTTCTTACTCCCTACTCAGAATCCTTTTCAGTTTGGCTTCTCCCCCATATGCTTTATTAACCCCCTTTTCCTTTGCCCCCTCTCCTTCCTTCCCTGTTGTACGGGCTCACTGTTTTATGCTCAGTGCTGTCAGCAATGACTAAACCACCTGCTGTGTCATCCATGGTCTCTCCTGCCTCCCTGCTGCTTCCAGACAAGGCGGGCTTCGGAAACAACTTCACCACAGGAGACAACAAATCTGTGGCCCAGAATATGGAGGCCGTGGTGGTGGGCTGCATGTTCAAGTCCCTCATCACCCGCTGCGCCTCAACCACACATGAGCTGCACAGCCCCGAGAACCTGGTGAGTGGTGCGTGAAATCGTCTGCCCGGTTGCCTTCCAGCTGTTTCAGTGCTCCACATTAGATTCATTAGTTAAATTAATGCTTTATCATAGATAAAGACTCTTGATCTCAATATTTGTATCAGACATGCTATCTAAGTTCTGTGCAAAAATCTTGAGCCCCCCCCTCATTTCTTTATATTTTACTTCCAAGGAGCCAGACTTGCCCTTGAGCGATGGTTCTCCAGGATTTCTGAAGGTCTTTCCAAGTTTTTCTTTAGACATTGTCTTCTTTTTCACTCATTTTCATTCCAGTTCTTAACTGACAACTTAGCACTTTTGGCACTTTGTTACTAGACACCTGTCACAAAAATACAGCTCATTAGAATTGTACAAACACTGTTATGTTTCGCATTTCCGTGTATGTTTGCACTTGTTTTACTTTTCATTTTCTTAGAGAAGACTTTTGCACAGGATGCTATTAAACCTGCAGTTTAGTTTTTCCACATCATTTTCTGTCTTTTGTACAGAGGTTTTATGCAGCGGCAGAGTTTTAAAAAACTGGGTTTCTGTGTGATACAGTTTTTTTCCCCCTTTTTATGCCTGACATGATATCTGCTGTTCCTCCTTAAGAGTGTTTCATAATAGCTATATATCTTCTTTCAGGCCAAGGTCAAGTCAAGATGAGCTGATTTGTGTAGCATCCATCAGCTACACAGGCACTTCAAACTGCCTCGCATACGGAAAAGAATCAGATAGCACAAGTATGATGGTTCAAAACAGCAAAAAGAAAAAATCTATACACAAAAAATGATAAATACAATCTGGCAAACTGAAAGAGCAAGAGACTATATATGTAGAGGGAAATGACTGGACCACAAATCACAGCTGAAACTAATTAGGGTTGATTAGGGGAGGCAGTCAGAAAGGGTGGCGAAGAGAAAGCTTCTGCCTCTTTTTGTCTCCTAACTGATGAACATAATAAAGCAGGAAGTGACTAACATGATCACAGCACACTAATCTGTAGGCTAGAGCTGAAAAGTTTAGAATTAAAGCAATGTTAGTGTGCAAATTATAGCTATAAACTACGTTAATTTCATACAATTCATATAATTTCCAGATGCTCTTTAGCATAACTGCATATGAAGTGCAATTCTTTTTAAACCTAATGTCTAATTAAACCATATACATTTGTCTTAAAAGTGAAATTACAGATAAACTGACATTTATGACATCTTAGATTGTGTTTAACCTCTAAAATTTGGTCCACAGTAAGTGTCTTATGTCTGATTATAAAGCTACTTAAGGAATATACTTAAGCTGCTTAAATCTGTGCTGAATTCACCTGAAAACAATATTTTTTCACAGTTTTATATCCATATTAAGTCTAAAAATCACCACAATACTCCGAATTGTTATCAAATATCCCATGCACCCTTGATAAGTGTATTTGGATCCTTCCTCTGAAAGCATTGAAGTACCTCGGCCTCTCTGCGGTGCTTGCTGAGCCTTTAGGCTGGCGTGAGCGGTGTACGTTGGCGGAGGATGACACACTTTTCGAGGCAGGCTTTGTTATGGCACGAAATCAGAGGCCACCCACTCACAAGCTGGAGCTGGTGGCTTGACAAAAACACGAGCCTGCTCCTGCACACCGTGCACATTTGTGCAAAATTACAAACTGTTCGAGGTCTTGGCTGCTGATTCTCTCTTTTCTCTTTCACACATTCTTTTGCTCTCACTTTGTTTGTCACTCTCTGTCCTTTCCCAGGGTCTGTACTGTGACATCCGCCAGCTGGTCCAGTTCATTAAAGAGGCCCACGGAAACGTGTTCCGCAGGGTGGCACTGAGCGCGCTCCTGGACAGCGCGGAGAAGGTCACTGCTACCAAGAAACCTGATGAGAAGGAGGAGACCAAACAGCCCGGTCCCAGGAGGTACACTCAGTGGCTAGAAATGGTCTTAATGTGACTTCACAGTTAAAAATAAAATGTCTTGCTGCAGTCATTACTGTCAAATTTAAAGCCCATCACCTTGTAAAAGGTAACAGAGCTATGCTTCTCATCACTGCTTGACTTTTTTTTTTTTTTTTGTCCTGTCT
>VUQG01018956.1:14379-60023 GCA_015106755.1 Etia nguti
CTCTCTGCTTGCTTTTTTTTTTTTTTTTTGTCCTGTCTGCATCTGTTTTTCTTGCTTGAGTGACTGATTTGATGTTCTTATTTCCAAAATAATGTGGCTGTTAGCGCTCTGGGTAGCCCTGCCAGGAGGCAGCTCGGCTGTGTTTGCTGCTTTATCTGACAGCCGCCACCACATGCCACGGCACTGAAGAGAATAAACTACCTCTGACTTATTTTATTTCCACGTTTGAGGCTACAAAGTCACATGACTGCTGGCTGTGAAGCGGTGGCATGCCCATAAAGAAAGCATAGACTTACAGTTGCAGAGACAGCTGAGTCTTTGTATCTGTAGCACTCAGTTTCTAGTTAGAATCATGGACTGTATATAAAAGATGGACACTGCCACCACAATTGTGCTGATTTTTGTCTTGAAGCTTCATCGTTGTCATCTTTGTTTTTTGTTTGTTTTTTTAAACTGGACCTCAAAACCAAGGGCTGGATCTCACTTACAAACTCAGGGACATATGGTATCTTCTTATATCATCTATTTCACTCTAATTGTGACCCCATTTATGAAATGACCATCATAACGTATACAATAAACTTCAAGCTAGTGAATGAGACCGTAAACTCATCAGAAAAGTAGTTACTGAGGTCTTGGATAAAGTGGAAGGAGGGTTATTTTCTCATAGACTTCTGTCCAATCTGACTTCTTTTTGATCCCCTGCTGGCCATTAGAAAGAATTCATTTTTGAGGCTTGTCTGTCTTTTATATATAAGGTATGGTTAGAAGGCACTGGTTGGAAGAAGTTTTAAGTAAAATACACTGCTCAAAAAAATTAAAGGAACACCTTGAAAACTTATCAGATCTAAATACGGAAAAATTATTCTGGATATCTATACTGATATGGACTGGGTGGGTAATGTGTTAGAAACTTAAGGATGCTACATCATTTGATGTAAATGAAAATTAAACCTAGGAATTATACAGCTAGCTAATCTGTTTTACTGAAATTTTATTGCCTAAACACAAATGGTATCAATTCTTTCATTCTCCAGGAACTGCCTTTGTACTCTTCCCACATGAGGCCGGGCATTGTTGAACACTAGGAGGAATCCAGAACCCACTGCACTACCACCGTAGGACAGTGCATTTACTTCATCCTGATACCTAATGGCAGTCAGGGTGTCATTGCCTAGCGAGGTCTGTGGATCCTTTCATGGATATGCCTCCCCAGACCATCACTGACCCACAAACAAACTGGTTATGCTGAACGATGTTACAGGCAGCATAACAACCCTTTCACATCTGGGTGAATCTGCTCTCATCAATTCTGGTATTCTATGGCAAATGCCAATCGGGCTCCACGGTGCCAGGCAGTGAGTATAGGGCCCACTAGAGGACGTCGGGGCCTTCAGGCCACCCTCATGAAGTCTGTTTCTGATTGTTTGGTCAGAAACATTCACACCAGTGGCTTGCTGGCGGTCATTTTGAAGGGCTATGGCAGGAGCAGATACTGGGTTAAGGGCCTTCTATGGCCCTGTCCAGCTCTCCTAGAGTAACTGCCTGTCTGCTGGAATCTCCTCCATGCTCTTAAACTTTGCTGGATGCAGAGCAAACCTTCAGCCAATGGCACATATTGATGTGCCATCCTGAAGGAGTTGGACTACCTGTGCAACCCGTATAGGTTCCAGGTCTGGTATCATACTGCCAGTATGACACTAAATGAGTAGTGACACTCTGCTACTAAATTTACCAGATCAATATCCTACAAGTTTGACCGACTGGATGCTATACTCTGATTAAAATGTGTTCCTTTAATTTTTTAACAGTTCATATGAAATAAAACATGTGAAAGACATCAGTTCAGTGGAGAACGAGGTGAGCGTTGCCTAAATTACAGGTCAGTATGGAGCCTTGAATCAGGTGGCTTGAGCGCTCTGTCTGTGTGTTGGGGTGTGTGTGCGCGCAGGTCAGAGGCGGGTGTGTCCGGGGAGAAGGGTCAGGTGTCCAGTACTGCAGACGAGTGTCGCAGCTACATCTCCAGTAGACCCCCCCAGACACCCGAACAGTGAGTGTCCACCTCACCTCTCCATATAGCACCATCTCCGTCGAGCTCAGCTGCCATTTCTCTGCTCAAAGTAGAAAAAGCTCTTCCTGTCGCTCCGTCTTAACCCTCTGATAAACATTCAGTTTATAACAAAACATCCTGTAAAATAAAAAAGAAGTAAAAGGTGTGCTTACCTTTCCTCTCCTCCTCTCTCTGCTTCTAGTGAAGAACAGATCCCGGGTGCTCTGCTGGGCAGGAAGGATTTTTGGAGGAAGATGTTCAAGTCACAGAGCGCCGCCAGCGACACCAGCAGCCAGTCGGAGCAGGACACCTCAGAGTGCACCACCGCACACTCTGGCACCACCACCGACCGCCGCTCGCGATCCAGATCCCGTCGCATTTCGCTTCGCAAGAAGTTGAAGCTGCCTATCGGTAAGGCCGACCTCTTGTTAGCCAAGCAAGTCTCTGGATAGGTTCAAAATAAAGTTTTTAAAACTACAGAGAGCTTTTGCCACCTAGTAAGTGATGAGAATACACTTGAAAAGCTCAAAAATAGTATTTCTGCAAAAGATTAGGCAACCTAAGGCTATGTGTGGTTATGAAGACTTACAAATCATCCTGTTATTGATCAGCAGTACACATTTCAACAACCATATCTCATTGCATTTGCTCTTAATTTGATATCCCCTCTAACATGATGTGTTTTATGTGTTCAACATTGTGGGACTGCCTGCCCTGAGGCCAAGTCACTTCATCTCTTTGGTCTGTTTTGTGTTCCTTTTTGTGCCGTAGCATGCCGCAGGACTGTTCGGCTACCGCTCACTCTCTCTGTCCTACGTATGTCGATGTGGAACCATCTTCATACTGTATCCGTACCATGTCTGTGTTGTGTTGATCATCCCAACCCCCTAGCATGTTTGCAGACCTGTGAAAAAAACTGCTTTAAATGAAGAGAGTACATGCTTATTTAGCACACGTTGCTCTAGGGAAGCAAATAAGCTTCACTTTTAAATTAAGAAAGTTAAAAACCTAGGGATCATGTGTAGGGTGACGTTAGACTAAGTTAGTATTTTCACATCGTAAAGCAAGGGTGTCAAACATAAGGCCCAGGGGCCAGAATCAGCTCAGCAAACAGAATCCAGCCCCGTTGGATGGCTTTGGAAAAAGTGAGGGATCTTTACTGATAATGACCTCATTCATGCTACACCAAAGTATCTAACTAGTAGATTAAAAAATTAAATGATGGAAAGTTCCTGTTTTTTTACCATCTGCTTTAGAAATCTCTCTTTTTTTAATTTTTATATTTTTAACAATGAAAAACAATTGAAAAAAATGAAAGAAAAATTTTCTGTTTTATAATTACAGCACAGTCTGAACAATGAGCTGTAATTTCACACTTTATTTCTTTCTTTATTTTGGTACTAAGGAGCTCAAAGTGTGCTAATAAAATTTCCCCCACACACTAACACCACCATCATCACCCTGAACCATTCATACAGGGCATGACGGATCCATGATTTCATGCTGTTTACACCAAATTCTGACCCTGCTGTCCAAATGTTGCAGCAGAAATTGAGACTCACCAGACCACGCAACATTTTTCCAATTTTCTGTTGTCCGATGTTGTTGAGCCTGTGCAAATTGTAGCTTCAGTTTCCTGTTCTTAGCTGACAGGAGTGGCACCAGGTGTGGTCTTCTGCTACTGTTGAGATGCTCTTCTGCATACGTTGGTTGTAACAAGTTTTTAGTTGAGTTGCTGTTGCCTTCCTATCAGCTAGAAGCAGTCTGGTCATTCACCTCTGACCTCTGAATCAATAAGATGATTTCACCCAGTGCACTGCTGCTCACTCTATTATTTTTTTTCCAGACCATTCTCTGTAAATCCCAGCAGATCAGCTGTTTCTGAAAAACTCAGAGCAGCCCATCTGACACCAACAACCATGCCATATTTAGAGTCACATAAATCAACTTTCTCCCTCATTCTGGGGCTCAGTGTGAACTTTGTCCCAACTATGTCCATATGTCTAAATCCACTAAATTGCTGAAACGTGATTGGCTGATTAAATAAAAAATAAAAAACACAGCCAGACCCTAACTTTAGCTTAGCAGAGAAATTGGTTTAGTTTTAAGCTTTTATTTGCAAATTTCCTCTCTAGTGCAGTATTGGCTATCTATAAGTGTTTGTAGGTTTTTATTTAGTTAAGGGTAGCATAGTAATTATACTACCCTTCTATTTTTTATGAATTGCCCATATACTGTATTAACATGGCACCTCTTTCTGTGAACATATCATAAAAGTGCATTTGCTAACACAGCTAAAAGCAGGGCCTTTTGCAAGCAGGAAGGTCAGTGTAGTTTCAGTGTTCTTCTTCTGTAACTTCTTTGAATGACTCTGTAAATCTTTATACACCCTGAATGTGTGTGTCTGTGCAATAACAATGAGTGAATGCCCTTGCATCGTTCCCTGTTCTACCCATTGGTGTGCATGCATACAAAATCCCAGTGTGCTTACCCCATTTATGGCTTTACCTCTCTATTACGTCATACTGGATGTTCATGTCAGTGTTTTTTTATTCATGTGTTTTCAGGGAACTGGCTGAAGCGCTCCTCTCTCTCTGGACTGACTGACGGCGTTGAGGACTTGCTGGATATCAGCTCGGTGGATCGACTCTCCTTCATACGTCAGAGTTCAAAGGTCAGCTGGCTGCCGCTGGGTGCTACCATAGTGTGTCGCAGCTTTTAAATCAGCCGTCCTTTTGAGGAAACAGAGGTTTGATTTGGTCTACGTTGCCAGCTGATATGCGCGGATGTGTTTATGTGTGTTTAGGTGAAGTTCACTAGTGCAGTGAAGCTGTCTGAAGGGGGCGCTGTAGGGCCGGAGTACGGCAGGGACGAGGAGGAGAATTTCTTCAAGCGGCTCGGTAAATGGAGGTCTGGCAGGAGGAATCCATCCAAGCTTCACCACACAGAAGAGAAAGATGGTAGACCTCCCCCACCCTGGGGTGCCCCCCTCGCCCACCCCATGCCCCATCGTCCTTTGTCTGTTCCTCTCTTCTTCTGTCCTCGCCTCTGTTGTCGCTGGTGGTGTCGTGTTTTGTCTCGCCTCGCAAGCCGTGGTCTTTTGACAGTGCTGCTGTCCACCATTCTCCATATCAGCCCCGCCAGATAGCTGCCTGCTACGCTCTTTTAGTCCAGATGTGTGAATTTTCAACCCATCGTAGTGTCAATTCAAAGTGATCATTTTCTGAAAGGTCTGCCATGAAAAAACTGCCAAAAAAAGAAAGCTAATATAAAACAACACAGGAAGGGCAAATGGGCTCAATGTTTTATTCTGTATCACTGACGAACTTGGCAACGTTTACCAAGGTCAGAGGCAGACAGCTGCTTCTATAGGACACAAAATCTTTCTGCAGCTGTAGGTATCGCCCCCTAGTGTCCATTAAAAGAATGCAGGCTTATAGAATTTTCACATTGGCTTCGCTTTTCACACCCTGAAGGTACTTAAGTCTCTCTTTTGTACTCTCGATATGTCAAAGCCATATGCCACACAACGAAGATCAGCCAAAAGTTCTCAAGAGTTACATGATATGAATCACTGGCCTCATTTCCCCCTATACTACTGACTACAGTTCAGGATGCCTTTGCTGCGTGTACTTTTTCATGCTAGTGAATTAACACTTGGTGATTGCTTGAATGGCCCTTTAAAATTCTTTTATGTAATTGCTATAAGCAAATTAAAAAAAATAAGATAGGACAGACTATCCAAAAGCTAGAAGATTCCTTTGTTCCTTTACATCATGTAAAAATTACCTTAAAACACAATAAATATGTAGCATTCTGCAAAAGTCTTAAGCCATCCCTTATTTCTTTAAACAGTTTCCCTCGGGATAAATAAAGTATTATCAGTCAATCAATCAATCAATCAATTTCTTTGTATTTTGCTTCCAAGTAGCCAGACTCTTGAATCAATAGGTCTCCAGGTTTTCTGAAGGTCTTTCAAAGTGTTTCTTTGGACATTGGCTGCTTTTCACTAATTTTCAGTCCAGTCCTTGAACCTGATCATTTTCACAGGAATGTTTTTGTTTGTTAAGACACTTAACACTGACCTATGAATCATTCAAGTATAGAAAAGAAACCTAGGTCAAAGGTTAACCAGTGTTGTGTTTACACATAATAGACAATTTAGCAAAGAACCAATTTTAAATTGTATCTTTCACTTTTGTGACAGGCTGTTAGTAACAAAGTATGTAATTTAAAATAGTATTTTTGTACCAACAAGGTGATTCCCAAAGAGATATTAGCTGAAAACTTTACATATCTCAGCATGGCGTGCAGTGTGTCCTTAAAAGATTTCAGGAAACTGGACAAATGGATGAAAAATCTACAGCAGATAAATATATAACCAAAAACTAAGAAAACAAATCTATTAAACACATGACACAGGACAATTTTTAAGCATGGCAATGATTCCAAGCACACTGCCAATGCAGTAACACTAATACCTCAATAGAAAAACACACAGTGAAACATCTTGGATCACGGATTGGCCTTCCCAGAACCCGGACCAACCAACATCCAAAGAAGAGCTTTGAATGTCCTTCCTTTGAAAGTTTCAATAAATCACTTCATTTATTTCCCATTTTCCTAGCAAGACATAAAGAAATGAGGGATGACTCAAGACTTTTTGCACAATACTCTAAAACATGGTAAAAAATTGATATCTCAGTAAAATAAAATACAATATAGCTAACAACTAGCTTAAAATAAATATTATAATTGCATTAATTTGGATATATGTCCACTCATAAATATATTGAGGATTTCTGTAGATTTTTGAACAATGTCTGAGCAAAAGTTGTGAAAAGTTGTGTCTGTGATTAGCCACAAAAACCCCAAAGCCAGAGATTTATATGTGCTGAATCCAAACTTCTTACTTCCAAGGACAGTTTTAGCTCTATAATAAGAAGAAATTTAAAGCATTTCATTTATCCGAATAGCTCTACATTCCCTTCTCTCCAACTGTGCACGTCCTGTTCTGTCCAGCATTGGTTCCTCTCCTCTACCTTTTCACCCAAAGGTGAAAAGAGAGGACGGGCGGTGTCTCACAACAGCTCATATCTATGAAACCATCTTTCTGCTGTGGAGCGTGTCTCTGTGCTACGTCAAGCATGACGCTGTCAGTGCTCTCTCCGTCTCTTCTGTGGTGACGTCTGGTGGTATTTCCAGTGCTGGAGTGTTGGTGATTAAACACAATGGGCCACATACAGCTTTCCTCTGTGCGGCTGTGGTTACGCCTGACATTTCAATGAGATTTGTAGGTTTCTTTTAGAAAGATGCTGGAGAAAGGTACCTGAAAATATCTTTGACCTTTAAATTCATCTTGTTTTTTGTGACTATTCTTGTAAAATTGAAAATTCAGGTGTAACCCCTGCCGATGGCTGTGTGTCATCTCTCACTCAGCTTCATCTTTCAGCTCAGTGCTATTTGTTAAATGTCCTGGATGGTGATGTTGCTTCATGCAATGTCTATGTCTAACCTTTAGTGTGCAAACAAGCGAGTCTATAAGGAGAACTCTTCTTCAAACGGGTTTTGTTATACCTCTTCTCTTGTCGTCCTCACGGTGTCCTTCAGGACCTCACGGTTTCCAGGAGCGTCTCGCGGCCAGCCAAGAGGCCATGAAGAACAAGAACGTAGTGAATCTGGGC
This sequence comes from Etia nguti, assembly GCA_015106755.1. Classification (NCBI taxonomy): domain Eukaryota; kingdom Metazoa; phylum Chordata; class Actinopteri; order Cichliformes; family Cichlidae; genus Etia; species Etia nguti. The sequence continues at coordinate 22,114 of VUQG01018956.1, forward strand.
GCCATCCGACAGGGTATGAAACGCTTCCAGTTTCTCCTCAACTGCTGCGAGCCGGGAACCATACCAGACGCCTCCATCCTCGCTGCTGCTCTGGACCTTGTGCGTTTCACTTTGGAGAAAATAATGAAACAAGTGTAAAGATGTCGCTGTTAGCTTGCGAAGGCTATCACCTATTTATTTCTCTGTTCTTCTAGGAAGCCCCAGTTGTGGCCAGGGCCTCCCTTTTCCTCGAATGTGCCAGATTTGTCCACCGCTGTAATCGCGGCAACTGGCCCGAATGGATGAAGGGCCACCACGTAAACATCACCAAGAGAGGGCTGTCCAGGGGCCGATCGCCTATTGTGGGCAATAAAAGAAACCAGAAGCTCCAGTGGAACGCTGCCAAGCATTTCTGCCAGTGGGGAGACGTGAGTTAAACATCTCAAAGATTGTTTATGGTTACAGTTTATAAAAAGGCTTCATTAACTGTAAACGTGTTAAATCTGCTCAGGCGATTGGCACGAGGCTCAGCGAACTCTGCCACTCGGACAGCGAGAGCCCCGCCAACATCCTGGGTTATATTTACGATGAAGAGACCAAACGTAGAATGAGGAAAGAAGACGAGGAAGAAGACTATTTAGATGACAGTGAGTCAGAAGAGTATCTGTTACTTGTTTTTCTTCTATTTACATGTTTCCACTTGGCCAGATTGTTTCATTGCTATGAAGATGTAACACAGATGTAGCGTCTCATGAGACGTGGTGACCCAAAAACGCCTCGCTGCTGTTTTAGCTTGTCTGAGTGGTGTCAGCTACTGGATGGCAGAAATCACACTGATGAGTCCTGCAAACCAAAGCAGAGACTATTTTGTCCTCCAGTCCTCCAAATAAGAAGCACATCAAAACTCCAACCATTACTCTCATTCATTAATTTTCTCATGACTTGACTTCTACATTTTCATCCTTTTTGGCATAAAAAAAAGTCCCTCGCTCACCTCCAGCTGTGCAAATGGCAGCAGCTCATACAGTATTCATATCAGTCATATCAGTCGTATCAATCCCAGCTTTGCTCCTGTGTGTTTTGCAATCGAATTTAAGATTTTATTTTGTATGACAAATAATATGACACTGATTAAATGTGAGAGAGCATAAAAATGAGGAGCTGGAGGTGGGTTGCAAAGTGGCTTGCTGTAGTTGGCCTTGAGCAGAGCAGTTTTTCGATGCTTTCGATGAACTTTTAAATAGCAGGGATGAGAATTAATAAGAATTTATCGATTTGATTCTTTATCAGTTCTCATTGGCTCCCTCTATGTTTTGTAAATCATTTTAAGATTTTATTTAGTATGACAATGGATATGGCACTGATTGAGAAGTTGCAGATGGGTTGCAAAGTGGCTTGCAGATGATCAGCAGTTGTAGGTAGGCTTAAGCAGAGCATCCTATGTAAGGGACTGGTCAATAGGATGTTAATAAATTTGGCTTTTTTAATGGTAACTTATATTATCATTAAAAATATTTCCCTCATAATGGTCCATTTGCAGCTTTACATCATCAGGTGGGGCTCACTGTGCATTTGTGTGGTGTTAAATTAATCAGAAGCAGACAATTTCACATGAACGTCCACTCAAATTGGAAAATAAAAAGCCTGCACTTGCCAAGCTGTTGATGTCACACATAAAAACATGCTGCATGAAAGTAATAAGATCATAGTATAATGCATTTTATTGTGTTTAGTTTGAAAAAAAGCTTAAATTTAAATTTAGTTTCTACAGCTTTTAAGTTGTCAGAACAAAAATGATGTTCTAGCCACATTAATATATTTTATCTCATCTGTTCTGACTCCAAAGACACGGTTAATCCTACAAAATGCGGCTGCCCCTTCGCCCTGAAGATGGCCGCTTGCCAGCTGTTGTTGGAGATCACCACTTTCCTGCGAGAGACCTTCCCCTGCTTACCACGACCGCGCACCGAACCACTTGTGGTCAGTAGTGAAATCAAAATCCAAAAAGGTAAATCTGATGTGAATAGCGATGAGATTTCTACTCGTTTTGTCTACAGGACCTGGACAGCTGCCGCCTGCGTCTGGACCCAGAGCTCGGCCGCCATCGCTACGAGAGGAAGATCAGCTTTGCGGGCATCCTCGACGACGAAGACGGGCACGATTCCCTCAACAGCAGCAGCCACACTCTGAAGTCTGACACCACCTGCGATGATAAGAAGACCCAGGAGGCTCAGGGTGAGACTCGGTGTCATCCAGATTGGCTAACACAGCTGATTACCGCTCCGTATTTACTCGCTGCTCATTGTTGATTGTAGACAATCTCTCCCCACTCCCCTGCTCTCCAGCACCAGTGCGGAAGATTCGTATCGGAGGCTCGCGCCTGCTTCAGATCAAAGGAGCCCGCAGTTTCCGCGTGAAGAAGGTCGGCTCATTGTCTTCGATACGCAGAGCAGGAAGCCTGAAGAGCACCAAGCTGTCTCGGCAGGACTCTGAGTCTGAGAACGAAGAAGGCCTGCTGTCACAAACGCAGAGCAGGGACACAGTTACTGACATCGGTATGATGTAACTGAAACTCCTGGAGAGAACATAATTTACTTTATTATTGTGTAAAAAGGGAAAGTCAAAGGAAATGACAGTACACTATAACATGTTACAGGTTTTTCATGTTATTTTACATCAGACCTGCTAATTTTTTATCATTTTATTGATATGTCATGTACTTTAAAATAACAGGAAAATTCTGTAAAATTTATAGGAAAAAAATTGTTAAATTACAGATTTATTTACAGTGTATGTTAACATTAGTTTACTGTTGCAGTACTGTTTTCATTAGAGCCTGTTAGAGAGTGAAAAAACATAGGGTTTTTTGGATTGTAGTGATTGAGTTTTACTCACGAACCCTGCTGTACAGGAAATACTATAAGTAATCTGCACAGGGAAAAGAAACTGTTCTCCATCGTGAAATAAGTGGACAATTATCAGCGTCCTGTTTGGGGTTGTTTGTTGTTGTTTAACATTGCAGGCAGTCCCTTCAGCACCAGTGAACCCAGCATCGAGCCAGAAGGTCAGAGCTCAGGAGGAACGGAGGACAACTACCACCGCAACATGTCCTGGCTTCACGTAAGTCTGTCGGTACATGTGGGGAGGAAAGCTGTGTGTACCTTCCCGCATACTGACCTCCTCTCTCTTCTCTCTCAACACAGATTATGATCCTGCTGTGCAACCAGCAGAGTTTCATCTGTACCCACATAGACTTCTGCCACCCACGCTGCTACCAGCACCACAGCCGCTCCTGCGCCCGTCTGGTCCGCGCCATCAAGCTCGTGTACGGGGAGACGGTGGACAGCCTGAGGGAGGACAGCGCCTCCTCTGGTAACATCGGAGGACGTGTGAAGAAAAACAAAGAGGTGAATTTGACAGGCTGAATAACCTGAATCTGTGTGTTTTGTTAGTTTTTTTTTTTAATCTCTGCCGCTTTCTAAAACTCTATTTCCCATCAGTGTTCAGACAAGTCTTGTCTCAGGACCCCGTCCATGAAGAGAAGACCTACTGACTCCAACACAGAAGGGAAGAAGGATACAGGCATGCTCAAGTACATCCGCAATCAGGTGAATTTCTGTTTTTCTTGTTATTATTATAATTATCACAATCACTTCCTACCTGCAGGACTTCCACCACTTTCTCAGACAGGAATCAGGAATCAGAGCTGCCAGTGCTGTCAGTAAAAGAGGCTACACCCCAGCTTTAAGCTTTAACCAGCATCCAGATGAATGAGTTTTAAAACGAAAAAAAAAATCACCACCACACAGTTATGCAGAAAGAAGCTACTCAGACAGACAAACTGTTTTTGTATCAGGCTACAAGTACAGTTGATCATGCAAAGTTGTTTATTTTAACATGGGAGTCTGGCCACTAGAGGAACTTCTGCCTGTCTGGACTAATTTTTAGGCCTAGAGATTTCTGATTAATGATATTACAAAGGTGTAATATCATTCAAGCAACTGCTTTCTAAAGCAAATATCTCATCAGCCAATCATATGCCAGCAATTCAAATCATTTAGTTATGTAGTCGTGGCGAAGACAGCCTGCTGAAGTTAAAACGAAGCATCATTGTTGAGATGAAGAGTGATTTAAGTGACTTTGAATGTGACACGGTGGTTGGTCTGAGTATTTCAGAAACTGCTGCCAAAATACATTTTGCAGAAATGCAAAATATACTATAAGTGACAGAGAAATTGCCTGCAAGGTATACAGAAGAGCATCTCAACAGCAGCAGAAGACCACACCGGGTGCCATTCCTGTGGAATAAGAACAGGAAAACTGAGGCTACAATTCATAAAAGCTACTAAGATTTGTACAATAGAAGACTGGAAAAATGTTGACGGGTCTAATGAGTCTTGATTTCTACTACAAAATTCAGATGAGAGGCTCAGAACGTGGCAAAAACAGCATGGATCAACCCTCCGAGGCTAAACTGTTGTTTTAACAGTTTATCAGAGGTTTAACAGATGTTATCATGTCAAAATCTCTGAGAAATGCTTCCAGCATGAACAACTGAGGCAGTTCTGAAACCAAAAAAGGGTCCAAGAAACAAAAGAAATAAAAGCGAACCACTGTCTGTCTTACAGCTCTGCTGCAGCTTTTTCAGTTTGTATACACTGTGGGTGATATTAAAGTCGAAGATAATGTAGATTTGAAAATGTCTCATTACTATCATCATTTTGCAGCTTTGCACTTTCATCTTAAATGTTTGTTTTCTCATAGGTGATGAGTTTGTCACCAGCTCCTCTTTCACTGCTGATCAAAGCAGCTCCTATCCTGACTGACGACATGTACGGAGACATCCAGCCCGCAGCCTGGGAACTCCTACTCAGTGTAGATGAACATATGGCAGCCGCTGCTGGTGAGTCCATCAGTGAGCTGTGGGGGTCGTCTCTGTAGGTTGCTGTGCCTTTCAACATTCACAAACACTTTTGCCCTTAACCATGTTTCACCTTCTTCTTTCCTGCCCTTTTTATCTGCCCCCTTCCAGCTGCCTTGTTCCTCCTGTGCGCTGTAAAGGTCCCTGATGCAGTGACCGAAATGATGATGGCGGAGTTCCAGCACCCTGAGGCCTGCCAGCGCATTAACTCCATCCTGAAGTTTTACACTCTGTGGCGTTTTCGCTACCAAGTGTGGCCTCGCATGGAGGAAGGAGCCCAGCAGATCTTTAAGGTAGTTCAATTCAGTTGATTTCAGTTTTATTTATAAAGCACCAAATCACTAAAACAGTCGCCTCAAGACACTTTATATTGTAAGGTAATGTCCCAATCAACCAATGTCCAAGCAGTTGGTGACAGTGGAAAAGAAAAACTTACTTTAAAGAGGAAAAAACCTCCAGCCGAGCCAGGCTCAGGGAGGGGCAGCCGTCTTACTGAAAGCCACAGTAATGCCATCCAGAGTAAACATCTGGTTAGATGCTGCATTTCTAATATTTTTAAGGCTGAGTACAATAACCTCAGTTTTATCTAAATTTAGAAGCAGAAGATTAGACGTCTTTAAGACATTCTTGTAGTTTAGCTAATTATGGATGTGTTATCTGGATTCATTGATAGGAAGTTTGGTGTCATCTGCATAGCAGTGAAAATGTATGTTATGCCTTCTGATGATACTCCCTAAGGGAAGCATGTATAATGTAAACAGAAGTGGTCCTAGCACAGAACCCTGTGGAACCCCATGATTAACCTTAGTGTGAAGAGGACTCTCCATTTACATGAACAAATTGGAATAGATTTTTTGCATTTTCAGTGTCCCCAAAAAAGATAGCGCAGAAGGGCATTCACTGTGTTTGCTGAGTTTGGTGTGCTTCTCTTTCAGATCCCTCCACCCAGCATCAACTTCACTCTCCCTTCTCCAATACTGGGCATGCCCTGTGTCCCCATATTTGACCCTCCCTGGGTGCCCCAGAACACTGGCAGCGTCCAGGATCCCATCAACGAAGACCAGTCTGTAAGTTTGAGCCCTATTCTAAAAGGCACAAATCTACTTGTATTACTGTCAAAAACAGTAAGTTAGGGGTTTATCTTTTGAATTAAAGTGATAGAGAAGGTTTATTAAACACCACTGGAGTTCAGTGAAAGAGTTTTCCTAAGCTTGTGAACCCTGTAAAAATAGGCCAAATTATAATTAACTATTTTTTAATCCCACTTAACCCCAAAATCCACCAAACAAAAGAAGATACAGCACACTCTTACTGCTTTGAATATTACATTTGTTATTGCTGCAAGTTTAATGTGGAAAACTGCACCAAGAAATCTGCAAATATAAGAAAAATGTGTGAACACAGATTTCTTGGTGCCTCCTTTTAATTTCTTGTCTTTTTTAAATATTTTTTTTTATAAAGCATGAATAGAAATATGAGATTTTAATGAGCGAGCACATGTTCTATAATTTAATCGACTGTCTTTGTTTTTAGTACCCCACATTAATTCAGTCAGTCCATGCCATAGTAAGTTGGTATTTCTGTCCGGGTGTTTGTGCTGCTGATGCATCTTGTTACCTCAGACCATTAAAGACAGAAGGGGAAGCGACCTTTTAGGTTTTTCATCACGGACCAGAAGCTGGGGGGGCGGTTTCATGGGTCATCTTGGATAGTTGCATCTTGATCAGAGACACACACAATCCACATATTTAAAAAGAGTCTTCCAGCACATGCTTTGATTGTTAAGGAGAAAATAACAGCATGCATCGGGCATACAGACATGTTGTGTGTGTCGTGCTGTTGATGCATGGTCATTGGATGAGAATGACTTTGCTGTGTTTGTTTTTCATATCATGGCTGTTTTAGATTTGTTTGTGCGAATGCTGTGAGGCAATTACTGTGCACAAGATACAGTAAATTCTCCATCTTCCAGTCTGAACACATTTATTGTTTATCGTGATTGAAATTGCTCCTATTCTATACATCTACACTTCAGCGTGCTTCATAATGCTCAGGACGGCATTTTAGAGCATGAGATCGGTGTGCTGGAGGAGAGTTACTGTATTAATGTGTTGTCCAGTTGCTCCTCAGAAGCCTATTGTAGCTGTGCACACACATTCCTGAAAGATTTAAAGTGCTAATTTGTGCATTCCCCCCGCCCCCGATTCTGAACCTCCTACAATTTCTACACCCGCTGCTCTACCTCTGTGCTATTTGATCCTCGCCCCCTCCTTTTTAGAAATCCTTCTCTGCGCGGGCGGTGTCGCGCTCCCACCAGCGAGCCGAGCACATTCTCAAGAACCTGCAGCAGGAGGAGGAGAAGCGCCGTCTGGGCCGCGAGGCCAGCATCATCACAGCCATCCCCGTGGCTCAGGAGGCCTGCTACGAACCCACGTGCAGCCCTCCACCCGAGCAAGAGGAGGAAGGTGGGGCCGCCGGGTGTATGAGCTCTTGCGTTTTATACAAGAGAAACGTCAAGAGGTGGAAAACAGCCAGCACAGAAGATCCTCCAGTGGCCAAATGAGAGTTGCTTCAAAACAGAGTCCACCCTCTTGTGTTAAAAGCATTAAAAAGCTTTCTGCAGCCTGGTGCAAAAACTGTGTTAGCCTTTTGGATAGATTGCCCCTTTTCTCCATCTTAAAAACTGGTCGGTGGTCTTTAAAAGACTATGGGACATTATGTCATGTGCACATTGCTCGAGAATTGCCAAGAAATGTGCTCCTTGGATTGGATACACATTTTCGCCTCCTGGTATCTAGGCAAAAAAATGTGTATTCCCCTGATTGGTTGCCCATGGTTCGCTTGGTTGCCTGTGGTTCGCTGGATGAAATCGAATTCAAAGAAGGTGCTGCACCTAAAACCTCCTTGTGCATGCTTTGGTTGCCACGGTTGCCTGTAGTTTTTGATGTTTCTCTGCAAGTACTTGCAACTACTAGCTTGATGAACAAATAAAGTTTGCCTTCAAAATAAAAGCTGTACCTCAGTACTACCACCAACACCTGGAAGCTAAGTTCATGATTTATACTGTCTATGGTTAACTGACAGGTGTGTCATATAGCTAGATGGCAGCTGCTAGGTCTCGTCCACTACTTTAGACTAGACCTCTTTATTATGTGCGTGCTCTTGGTGCCTTTCAGAGCATTTTTAATGGATTATCTGAGTAATACTCCAGCTTTCTACAGACCATCCTGATGGTTTGCGAAGTACTGAGTACTAAGTAGCAGATAAATGTGTTGACATAGTGCACCCATTCAGTTTAGGGATGCAGCTGATAAGTTGGCATTCCAAGAAAAACAATATGGCTGTGGTCAACACACTAACATTTAAGCTCCAGAACCAGTGGGTAATGTAATGATGGCCACATCCACGTTTTCCACCTTTTATGTAGACATAATAGTATTGAAAGCCAGAAGTGACCATATTTAGAGGAAAGGGTGGAGTGCTAACTTGAGTAAGCTTGGTTACTAAGCTACATTCGTAAAGATGATTCATAAAGTTAAAACCACCACCAAGGGTAAAACTATTCATAGAGCCCAAAACCATTTTTCACACCAGGCTGTAAACATGCTTTTTAATGCTTTAAGTTTGTAGATGTTAAATAAAGGCGTTTATAGGGGTTGACTCACACTTGGACTCAGCCTCATGTGGTCAGTAGAGGAACTGCAGGTTTTGGCACTTGCTTGTTGGATTCATATTTCAGCCCTGCAGGTTGCCACATTAGCACACAGTGTTTTGACAGACATTAGCATGCTCAGCATAGCTCTTTACCCTGATAGCATGTTGTTTTTCCCCTGTACCTCTTCTGGTTATGTTTGGCATTGATCCCGCCAGCAGAAGAAGTGGTGAACCTGGCATCACGACGTCTGTCCGTCAGCCCATCCTGTGCCTCCAGCAACTCCCACAGGAACTACTCTTTCCGCCGGGGCTCTGTATGGTCTGTCCGCTCGCTTGCCAGTGCTGAAGGTAGAAAAATTTCACAAACAAATGGATGAAAACTTTTTATATAAAACTGGTCTTCTTTACAAGTTTTTTTTTTTTTTTTGCCAGATGAAGAAAACACAACAGAACACACACCCACTCACCACATGCTACAGCCACCTCAAGCTGTCTTCCCAGCATGCATCTGCGCTGCCGTCCTACCAATAGTGCACCTCATGGAAGATGGCGAAGTTCGAGAGGATGGCGTGGCTGGTAGTTGTCACTACACAGGAAAATTAATTGGCATCTAAACTTTTGTGATTTTCTGGGGTAATTTATGCAAAAATGTTTCCTCAGTGAGTGCTGTTGCCCAGCAAATCCTCTGGAACTGCCTCATTGAAGATCCAGCTCTTGTTCTCCGCCACTTCCTGGAAAAGCTGACAGTGAGCAACAGACAGGTAGGCAAACACCTGCAGACAGACGTGGGAAAAAGACTCGCAATGAGTTTTTCATTGTTTGTCCATCTGTTTGTTTTTTGCACCAGGACGAGCTGATGTACATGCTTAGAAAGCTCCTGCTCAACATTGGAGATCTGCCAGCCCAGACCTCTCACATCCTTTTTAACTACCTGGTGGGTCACCAATTTCCTTCACCTGTACCTTTATATTTATCGTCAGTGCTGTTTATTCTCCTCATCATCATCTCTCCTCCTTTAAGGTGGGCCTGATCATGTATTTTGTGCGGACTCCCTGTGAATGGGGCATGGACGCCATCTCGGCCACACTGACCTTCCTGTGGGAAGTGGTCGGCTACGTGGAGGGGCTGTTCTTTAAAGACCTGAAGCAGACCATGAAGAAAGAGCAGTGTGAGGTCAAACTGCTGGTCACAGCATCGATGCCAGGTGAATACTAAATAAATACTGCAGACATAAGTAATGCTTGTATTGTAAAACCATTCTCCACCAGAATCCACCAGTTAGCTCTGATGTTCCGGTTTGTGGAGCACTTTATAAATGACTACTTTGTGGTGCAGAGGGTGTTTGATGCACAGGTGCCACCTCTGTATTTGATCTTTGTTTAGACCGTCCACCTAGTTGGCAAAACAGACCAAGGTAGGACCAGTAGACCAGTTGAGATAACCACAATGTCCAATCAGCACCCTGTTATTTAATATTAAGGTGCATTTTTACTGGGGTGGACACATAGTGAAGTGGGATACACATTCACTTGGCAAATGAAAGGCTGCAGGTTCAGTATCAGCCGGAGACACAAATCCGCTTTGAGGTTATATTTGGCAAAAAATCTGCCAAACCAAACATGCAGAGTTACCTGCTGTGGCAATGTCCCTCACTGATAAGGGAACAACCAAATGTAGCAAGGTGTAGTTTAACTCCAGGTAATCTCAGGATGTCTCTTTCTTTTCCCAAGCACACCCAACCATTTTACAAGACAACAGGTTACTAAACACACACCACAACCATTTTTTTTAACAACAGGGACATTATGAACCCTGATATCCATCAGCAGATTCCTTTTTTCTCACTTCTAGTCTGAAGTGGTTCATTCACTAAGATAAGGTAGTCAACTTGAACATTTCCACAGCTATATATGAACAGGATTTCTAAAACAAAACAAAGATAAAAGGTAAAAGTATAAAAAGCATAATTTCCTACATCAAAAGCAAACTTCTGTTTCTGGTCTCTAGCTAATTCAAACCAAGTCCCATACTGACAGTATGCATTTTGCTGCTGCAGGAACCAAAACACTGGTGGTGCATGGCCAGAATGAATGTGACATCCCAACTCAGCTACCAGTCCATGAAGACACTCAGTTTGAAGCCCTGCTAAAGGTAAAGACTCTCATCTCAGTCGATCACACACACAGTGAGGCACGACCGAGGAGGCTTCTTTCACTGTAAATTAATTCAAATCACGCTGGGCGAGCGTGTGCTAAATACATCAAATTTAAAATTGTAATTCAGCGCGAGTAAACTAATCAGTCGTCTCCTTTTTCTCCAACCAGGAGTGTCTGGAATTTTTCAACATTCCCGAGGCCAGATCGGCACACTACTTCCTCATGGATAAACGATGGAACCTCATCCATTATTCAAAGGTGGGAACTTTGTTTTGAGGGTTTTTTTCATTGAAAAAAGCAACAACTATTTAAAAAGCACCAAATTATCTGAAGTCGAGACCTGAGACCTATTTTTGTTAATCATCAATGATAATTCATATGTAGTGTTATCGGTCTTGCTCTGTGCAGATTAGAAAGGTCAGACCAGTGCTTTTGAGTCACACCTATTCCACTGTACCTCTGGCATTGAATGAAATTATAAACATAGAGATATTTAGTGTAATTATTTTTCTCTCTATCCATCAGACATACGTTAGAGACATCTACCCGTTCCGGAGGTCAGTCTCTCCTCAGCTCAACCTGGTCCACATGTTGCCTGAGAAAGGACAGGAGCTCATCCAGAAACAGGTAAGAACAGGTATGAAACTTTAATCAACCCCTAAACAGCGTCCTACAACAGGAAAATCATAGTCTGAATTTTTGTTTTTAGGTGTTTTCCCGTAAACTAGAAGAAGTCGGTCGAGTTCTCTTCCTCATCTCCCTCACACAACACATGCCAGCTGTGCACAAGCAGTCCCACGTCTCCCTGCTGCAGGAAGACCTGCTTCGCCTGCCCTCTTTTCCCCGCACTGCCATCGATGCAGAGTTCTCCCTCTTTAATGAGCCTCAAGGTGAGAAAAAGACTAACAGCTAAATAAACGTGAGTATAGCTCCTACAGTTTATTTTAGGATAATGAATCCTGCTTTGCTTTGACTACCGCCTTCCAGGTAAAGAGCTGTTTGGCTTGGACACTCTCCACAAGGTGCTGTGGATCAAACTGCTGGAGGAAATGTTTCTGGGCATGCCCAGTGAGTACCCATGGGGCGATGAGATGATGCTGTTCCTTAACGTCTTCAACGGGGCCCTGCTGCTGCACCCCGAGGACAGCTCCCTGCTGAGGCAGTACACGGCGACCGCCATCAACACCGCCGTTCACTTCAACCATCTGTTCTCCCTGAGCGGGTACCAGTGGATGCTGCCAACCATGCTGCAGGTACGCTTACCTGTGCACACTCAACTGAGCCTAGACAGTGAGTGGAGGCAGAAAAGTTGGCTCTGAATTCCAGTTTCACAGCAATTTACATTTCCCATCCCCTCTCCCTGTTCTGCTGTGACAGGTCTATGCAGACTACGAGAGCAACCCTCTTCTGAGGCAGGGCATTGAGTTTTGCTGCCGCCAGTTCTACATTCTCCATCGAAAGCCCTTCATCCTGCAGCTGTTTGCCAGCGTTGCTCCGCTGCTCGAGTTCACAGTAAGACTTTCAGAGTCATTCAAATGAATCTGCAGTCGGTCAACACTGCAAGTTCTTTGTCTCCTTTGATGCATTTCTCTCTTCTTATCCATCTCAGACCAGCACCAGTACTGGTCTCTCTAAAGGAGTTTCGGCCCAGTGTCTGTTCGACCTGCTGGTCTCTCTGGAAGGTGAAACCCAGGACGCCCTGGATGCTCTGGAGCTGGTCAAAGCTGAGAAGCCTCTACGCTCTCTGGGTAACTGTCAATTTTACTGGCTCCTGAAAAAGCTGCCATAGGCATCGAGGTAGGGATCTAGTCAGAGAGTACAGACTTGGTAAAGAAGCCCAGAAATTCAGACTGATGCCAGATTTCATTCAACCTCTTATATCAAATAAGTCTGTAAAGTAAGCCTCACAAATTCAACTGTTAGTCTAATATTACTGTTTGACTAGTTTGACTGTACTCTGTATATGTTCTTTGTATATGTCACAGATTTCTGTTATGGTAATGAGGACTTGACCTTTTCTATCAGCGAGGCCATCAAACTGTGCGTCACTGTGGTTGCATATGCCCCCGAATCCTTCAGGAGGTATGAATAAAAACATCGAGGGGTCTTTCTCTGTCAGCTGCTTTCTGTCCTCATACTCTGCATGCTTTCCTCTCCAGTCTCCAGATGCTGATGGTGCTGGAGGCCTTGGTTCCCTGCTACCTCCAGAAACTGAAGAGCAACACGGTTACGATGGAATCTGCTTCGGCTGCCAGAGATGAGATTGCAGCCATCGCTGCCCTGGCTACGTCCCTGCAGGCCCTCCTCTACAGCTCTGAAGCCCTCACAAGGTTTGTCTCTTGCCAATAAAGACACAACTGAGTCTAGATTTGTTTTTAGCTCCTCTCAGTTGTTGTCATCTAATCATCCATAGGCCCATGACGGCTCCCCAGATGTCTCGCTGTGATCAGGGCCACAAGGGCGGCACTACAGCTAACCACGCCATGTCCGGAGGGGTCAACACCAGGTCAGAACTTTAACTCTCACCTGTCTTAGAATAGATGACCATAGTGCAGTTCTGGAGTTTGAAAACCAAGACTGAGGAGATCTTTGTGTTGTCAGGGACAATCTTCACCTGCTGGAGGAGGGCCAGGGCATGCCAAGGGAGGAGCTGGACGAGCGCATCGCCAGGGAGGAGTTCCGCCGGCCGCGGGAGTCCCTGTTGAACATCTGCACCGAGTTTTACAAACACTGCGGGCCACGGCTCAAAATCCTGCAGAACGTTGCAGGCGAGCCGCGGGTCACAGCTCTGGAGCTACTGGACATCAAGTCCCACATGAGGTGTGTGATGAAATACCAGCTGATTTTAGTTATAGTGTGTAAATTTGGGGAGGGAGGGATAGCTCAGTAGGTAAAGCGGTTGCCCCATGCTCAGAAGGTTGGGGGTTCGAATCCACTGAACGGCTACCCTGAGGTACCCCTGAGCAAGGTACCGTCCCCACACACTGCTCCCCGGGCGCTGCGCAGTCAGCCAAGAGCGATCAAAAACAATCAATTCAACATCCGTGTTTCTACTAATGCTTGGATCAAATCGAAATCCACCCTTGCATTTTTTCTCTGTCACTCCACTGTTAACCTCAGCTGTCAATGCCGAGTACGAAGCCTCCCCCTTCATTTACTCCAGAGGTGGCTGTAAAACTTTATGAAGGGAGTCCGAAATGAGTCGATGAGTCAGTGAAGCTCAGTTCTGACCAGTGACAGCAATACTGAGGTGACTTGTTAAGGATATGCTGAACTGTTAGCCGCCATCAGTGTAACTTTCTTTGAAGTGGATCTAACACTGCTGGACTCTAAACTCTCATTCGATGTGAGAATGTAATGAAACTGTTTGTCAGAGGGAACGAGGGATTTTTAGCCTAACATTTGTTGGCAGCTGTTGATGTTTAGTCAGCTCGTTGTCAGCTGTCTGGAGATGGGTGCGTCATGTCAGACAAGAGGCCAGTAGTCACTGGAGCAAGCTCAGGAATAAATAAGAATGTTTGTGCATGTTTTTGTGTGTTAGAGCTCTGACTTCAGTTCAGGAGATGAGGCTTGAGGTGAGGAGAAAGAAGATGAGATTTTATTCAGAAGACGATGACATTGTCTCATCGCTTCACGCTTTTATTACATCAATATAAATTTATGAGACTACATCAATTTGTTGGAAGATGTAATTACAAACTATTCTAGATATATTTAGGACTACAGAATCCTTTTTTTGTGAAATAACCTAAAAAATTACTGACTGTACCTTAAAAGTGTTTGCTTGGCAGCAGACGATTTAGTCAGAAAGTTATGACTCATTAATCCTCACCACCTACATCTTCTTTCACACATCCAGCATTGGATGGATAACACACAGGCTTTACTTTGTTGTGTTTAAATCACAAAATGCTTCTAGCATTTCTTATATTTATTCTTTTAACTGTACAAGAGAAAGATGGTATGTAGACGGTACTGTAGTCGATTGACTAGTGGACAATTAACTTCCTCTTATTTTGAAACTTAAAGCACTTCAAATTCGTTTTCCTTCTTGTTCTTGTGGTGATTTTTTGTGGCTGTTTTTTTTTTTCTTCCAAATTTTGTACTATGCATATATGCATAGTGCTATACAAAATAGCAGCCTGGTCCTAATTCAACTTCGGTTGATATCTCTTCGAAACAATAAACACATTTTGGAAATAAAGTCAGTAAAGTTGTTTCTTCACATTCGTTAGTTAATTTTAAAGCTGTACCCTAAAAAGCACTTGTAAGTTGAACTGAATGAATGTTTCTGCCCCAGGCTGGCGGAGATCGCCCACGCCCTGCTGAAGCTGGCGCCCTACGACACCCTGACCATGGAGAGCCGAGGGCTGCGGCGTTACATCATGGAGATGCTGCCCATCACCGACTGGTCGTCCGAGGCCGTCCGGCCTGCCCTCATCCTCATCCTCAAGAGGCTGGACCGCATGTTCAACAAGATCCACAAGATGCCCACGCTCAGGTGCGCTCGCCCTCAGGCTTTATGCAGCAGGTCTGTTGAACACAATCCCTCTTCTTTCTCCGTCTCCCTGTGAGTGTATCGTGCTGTGCCGCTGCCGTGGTGTGTACAGTGAATAGACGGCTTCTTGGCACTGTCCTCTGTAGCGCTGCCTTCGTGGGTGCTGTACCGTAAGTGCTTCTGTGGACTGTGTTTTCCTGTCTGTGAGTTTAAATGCGTAATCGCATAAAAGTGTGTGACGATGTTTGTTCAAACAATGGATCAGTGGCAGCGTTCCTCTATGCCTGGAGCCTCCAGTCTTTGGCCATGGAAAACAACATACAGGTGTTATGTCATCTTTTTAGTCTTTATTTAGCTCACAATGTAGAAATAATTCTTCATCACCCTTATATATGTGATGCAATGCAAAAATAGTTTTTCTTTATATACAGAATTAAAAATTTTGATGCATCTTGAACAGTTTTTAATGCTTTAATTAAACTTTTGTTAGTTACGATTTTTCCACGATTCTGATGCAGTAAGGACCAAGAAACCTGCTGGTATTAGAATTACCAGTGCAACGATAGCAATAATCACAGTTATAACCTCTATTTTCAAGAAATTCATCAAATTAATTTTATACATAAAAGCCACGTCAAACACTAAAGCTGCAATATTTTGTCTTAAAAACTGGAACTTTGAAATCAACTTCTCTGCACGTTTCAACAAAAGTAATCGTGATTGCGTGCTCTTCTACATTTGTTGTGAACGATGGTCGGGTCGTTCCATCTTAGTTTATCAAATTCAATAAATAAATAAAATGGATTATGCTAAATTTATGGTCCGTGCTATCATTAGTTTTGGATTTTCTGCATATTCAAGCTTGAATATCTGTGAAACTTTTCATCTGATTTAGACTGCTTTAAAGAATGTTATGTTACTTGTACATGAGAAGCTATAGACAAAAGATCAGGCCTCCACGTCAGCTGCCGCCAGAGATCGGACACATCCAAATATTTCAGGCATTTTAGTGAACCTTTCTCCTGAAGTCCTTACTAGAGATGGGAATCTCCAAACAGCTCACAATACAATACTACTGTAATTTTTAAAGCTTCCCTGACTGTAGACTGGAGGCAGCTAGCTGAGAGGCAACACTGCTCTGAGGTGGATCTGTTGCTGCAGTGTTTAGTTGGCTATGTTTGTGAGCTTTGTGACATTTGGTGTCTTTGATGCAATCTTTGGCTTCTCTAAGCTCTAAAAGTTTGAGATTTGAATATGTCTCCATGCTTTTTTAATTTTGTGAAATTTTATGGCAACGTTGTGCCATCGTAGGGCTTCATATGTTACTTGATGTGGTTTCTTGAAGTTTCTTTTCAAGGTCAACTTTGACCTTGGGCGCTAATGTCCCCCAAGGTCTAGTCTATTGATTTGAAGTTTGAAGACAAGCCATAAAAAACAGTTGGTAATATAAGTTCTACCATATGTATTATTTTACCAACTTTGAAGATGATATCTTGAAAACTGTGGACACTAGACTGCTAACAAACAAACAAACAAACAAACAAACTCCCTTCAGGGGCAGAATTGTTTTTCCGTCTGAGCTCTTTTTTTTAACTCATGACAATGTGCTTGTATGTGGTTTCGGGGGGTGGTGGTGTATGCTTGTTTGTTCTCCAGGAGACAGGTGGAGTGGGAGGCAGCCAGCAGCCTGATCGAGGGCATCTGTCTGACCTTGCAGCGACAGCCAATCATCTCGTTCCTTCCTCACCTGCGCTCCCTTATCAACGTCTGTGTCAACCTGGTACGGGACTGCAAAGATGTTGAAAAGCGAAGTTGTTTTTCTCTTCTTCTTTTTTTTTAGCATTTTCTTAAGTTTTTTTGGTGGGGGGTGGGGGTTGTCTGGTCTGTTGTCAGGTGATGGGCGTGGTCGGCCCCTCCAGTGTGGCAGATGGGCTGCCACTCCTCCACCTCAGCCCCTACCTGTCTCCGCCGCTGCCCTTCAGCACCGCCGTGGTCCGACTGGTTGCTCTGCAGATTCAGGTATGGTGAGATGACGCCGTCAAACACCCGCTCATAAACCAGCTGCTCCACGTCCTAACACTAATTCCCTCCCGCTTCTCCACAGGCCTTGAAGGAAGACTTCCCTCTCAGTCACGTGATCTCACCTTTCACCAATCAGGAAAGGCGGGAGGGGATGCTGCTCAACCTGCTCATCCCCTTCGTATTAACTGTAGGCTCTGGGAGCAAAGGTGATTTGTTGGTGTGATTGGAGGAGGAGATTTAAAACGCCAATCGGCTCAGGGTTTTTTGTATTTCCTGCTTTTTTTTTTCGTTTTCTCAATGTAGACAGCCCCCACCTGGAGCAGCCGGAGGTCTTCCTGCTCCTACAGACGGTCATCAACATCCTGCTGCCCCCTCGGATCATCTCCACATCCCGCACCAAGAACTTCATGCTTGATGCTTCTCCGGCTCACTGCTCCACGCCAGGAGACCCTGGGAAAGATCTGCGTAGGGAGGGATTAGCAGAGTCCACGAGCCAGGCTGCTTATTTAGGTACAATAAGAGAGACGAGAACATTTTATAGCTTTGCTTTGTCCTTCTCTTCTCATCCTCCTCCCTCCACAGCTCTGAAGGTGGTGCTGGTTTGCTTCGAGCGTTCACTGGGGAACCAGTGGTATCGGCTGAGCCTGCAGGTGAAGGAGATGGCTCTGAGGAAGGTGGGCGGCTTGGCCTTCTGGGACTTCATCGACTTTATCGTCCGAACCCGAATCCCCATTTTTGTCCTGCTCAGACCCTTTATACAGTGCAAGGTAAAGGACTTCAGGAGCCTCTCGCTGCTTCAGCACTCACGAAAAGTTTGCTTTCATCTTCCTCACTTTTCCTCCATCTTACTTTTCTAGTTGCTGACCCAGCCGGCCGATTCCCAGGAGGAGATCACAGCGCGCCACCACATCGCTGACCAGCTGGAGCGGCGCTTCATCCCACGACCTCTCTGCAAGAGCTCACTGTTTGCAGAGTTCAACAATGAGCTCAAGATCCTCAAAGAGGCTGTGCACAGTGGCTCGGGTCAGGAACTACATACTAAAACATTAAAGGAACAGTTCATCTAAAAATCCCGTTTTATCCATCTAGTTTTTTGGCTTCTAGTCACAGACACACTGACGTACAACAAACTGTAGTCCAAAGACTACAGTTCACCAGCTGATATAATCTGACAAGAGATGATTGCTGTGTATGTCTGTATGTATAGTTGGAACATGAGTATGTTTTAAAAAATGTCCACGTAAAGGGAATAAGTAATATAGACGGATAAACAGGGTGAACTTGTCCTGTAAGTGTTTTCAAACAGAAGCCATCAACTCTGCAGTCACGTAAGGCGTTTTCCACCCCACAGCATATCAGGGCAAGACATCCATCAGCACGGTGGGCACCTCCACATCAGCCTACCGCCTCAGTTTGGCCACGATGTCGCGGTCCAACACGGGCACCGGAACAGTTTGGGAGCAGGACAGCCAACCGTCACGGCAGCCCTCACAGGACACGCTCAGCCGTACTGACGAGGACGATGAAGAGAGTCAGAAACACTGTTCCCTTGTTTGTTTTTACCAGCTATTTTCACTCATTCCTGTTCACTTCCTTTGAAGTGAACTCACCACTCTACGTTCCTCTCGCTGCAGTTGACTCCATGAGCATTCCCAGCGTGGTGAGCGAGCACGAAGCCTTCATGCCCAGGGTAATGTCACAGCGCCGTTTCTCCAGCCACGCCACTGGCTCGGCGGCCTCTCAGCCCGAGGCCCCCCGCACCACCATGCTGCCCAGCCACAGGTAACGCTTCCCACTGAACCTGGGAGCCACAGATAAACACTTAAGTAAAACAGTCACACCTAGTTCAGTGAAAATCTTTTTTTAATTCAAGTGGGTTAAATAAACAAAAAACTGTCAGTTTAGTAGTTAGTTATCAGCTGCAATATGCAAGTTGTTTTTCCTGTACTTGAAAAGTAAAGATGAAGTGGTGTGAAGGCAGAAATAATCTCAGGAGCCATTAAAAGGAGATTTCAGACCTAGTGAAAGGGAGAAAGGAAAGGGCTGAAAAAAAAAAGCTAACTGCAGTTCCTCTAAGGGCCACAAGAGGCAAAGCAAGTCAATCCCGTAGACTCCCATGATCAAACAGTCGGCTTTATAGTAGAAAAAAAAGGAATAGAAAGGCCTACAGCGACCAGCCACACAGACTTGGAGACCAGCTGTTCTGAACAATGTGTTTTTCCTGACTGGTAAATGGTTACAGGCTGTCACTAGGTGCAATTGGTCTCAAAAAGGGTGTTGCACTAAAAGCTTTCCTTGCTTTTTTCAGTAGCAGATTGCTCTTTATTTGGTCAGTTTTTCTTTAGGAGATAAATATATTTGTTCCCCAATTTTTCTATTTCTTTTTAAATTCCCCCATGTCCCAACCAGTATTTTCACAAGTCTCTCTCCACGGGTTAGCTGACATTTGTGAATATATTAATGCTATATTAATGTTATATTAATGCTATGATTATTATTCCTTATATTCAGACAAGGATTGTTATATGTTCATTTATTAATTACAAAGATGTGGCAAAAAAAAAGTAGCTGGATTCAGCCGTGCTGAATGGGCCAATCACAATAGTTACAGGCCACATCAGTGCCACATTAGGGAGGTGCACATCAGGTTACTACAGAAGAGGATTACGGCCACTAAAAAGAAATGGGGCGTATCTTTTGGATTTTTATCCCTCAGAATTCTGAGAAGAAAAAATGAATTCTGACTTTGTTCTCAGAACTCTGAGGGAAAAAGTCTGAATTTTAAATTTAATCTTAGTCATGAGATTCATTCTGACATTTATCTCAGAACTCTAAGGAAAAAGTCTGAATCCTGACAATAACTTCAGAATTCTGAGAAAATAGTCATCATTTTAATATTAATCTTTCTCATGATATTATTGAGAAATATCATGAGATATTTATCTCAGAATTCAGAGACATAAGTCAGAATTCTAACATTATTCTTAGTCATGAGATTAATCTCAGAATTTTGACGGAAAAATTTGAATTCTTAGATTAATCTCAGATTTCTGAGATTAATCCAAGAAATCTGGGGGGGGGAAAGTCAATCGAGAGATTAATTCTGACATTTATCCCCCCATTATTTTTTTTTAAGGACCCTAATCCTAATCCTGCGTGGGTTTTGGTCCAGTTTTAGAGGGGCTTGTGCTTACAACATAGTGTAGCTATGGTGCAGATTTCTGACTGATGCATAAGTCGTCAGTTATAGACCTCAGAGGCTTACAGCGAGTTTATGCTTCAGGATCAAGTCTACTGAGTGCCTGACATACATCTCCCTTGTAATGTAACGTTCCAGGATTTTATTAATATGTTTCCACACTTGCGACCTATGAATGCAGGTTGCTAACCATAAAAACATCAGCTGATAACTTCACTCTCAAATATGCTGACTCATGACTATAAAAAGCTAAGGTGGCTAAACTTCACAGCTATATTTGAGAACCACTGTGCTTCGATCCTGCTGGTTAAACTAATGAGATTATTTCTGTTTTCAGAGCAGCTTTCATGAACTGTTCAACTCTTTCCTGTTTATTATGTAACATGTAGAGTCGACCGATGGACGAGAAATCAACCAGTCATATTCCACAACCACAGTCATATTTATCTATGTATATCTCTGTTGATTTATAATGTTTTTTTATTAAGCAGCGTTAAGTCTCTGTTTCATGGTAAGAATGTTAAAAATAAAAAGTCTGCTCTGCCTTTGGTTAATTTTGGTTAGAGGAAACACCCTGGCTTATATAAACCCTACTAAGGAAGGGGCTCAGGGTGGTGATGGATCTCACTACACTCCCTAAACTCCCATTTTCCCGCTTCGCCCCCCTTTTTACAGTGAACCCAATGTGCTAGATGAGTCCCAGGGCCTTCTGCAGGAGGGTAACCTCTCTAGGTACAGTGGCCCTCTCTCTGTCTGTGTCCCGTTGGTGCATTCTTGCATCTGTCCGCCACTGGGAGGGGCATCACCTCAGGACGGCCACCTCTATCGGCCGCCTCACTGTTGATCACTCATCCACATCGAATCAAATCGCCTTGGCGCGTCACACCTCCTCCCCCCCCCCACCTCCCACTTTCCCGTCTCTATCTCTTTCTGTGTGGGTCTAATGTGCCTTGTCTCTATCCCCTTAACCCCCCTCACTTCCCCTTGAGCTCCACACTGACCCTCATCTTCTCAGCTCATCCGCTGTGCTATCCTAACCAGGCCCTCTCCCCCCTTTACAAAAAAAAAAGTAAAAAATGGTCTCATCAGCCCCTGGGGCCAGGGAGCTCTGCCTCTGTTCTTTCTCTGTTAGCTGTGGTTCTTTACAGTTAATGTGCCATCACTAAAGTCAGCCTCTCATCGGTGCCATGGTGTTTCATACTGTTTACGTGTCTATCAGGCTTTTTGCTGATCAAATTGGGCGTCCTATTGTGGATACCAATCTGGAGGGGCACGAGGGAACTGGGGTGGCAACACAAAAAAATACAAACAATGGACACTTTAGTTGTTTTTTTGTTTAGAAGCTAACTTTAAATATGCCGTATGACTGTTTCATGATTAGATGGGGACATTTCAGGGGCGTTTGTAGCACAAAAAAGAGACAAGTTGCTTTGTCAGGGTTGCCACTCCAGGCCCTACTACTCCCCTATTGTGTTTTCAGTGTTTGAATCATGGCAGCACTGTTATTTTTTCCGTACTGTGATTGGGTGTCTTGTAGCATACTGTGTGTATTGTGTAGTGAGTGAATGGGTAGAGTAGCAGCGACATGTTATTGTGATCAAAGTTGCGTTTATCGACGGTTGGATAATCTTTGCTTTTCATTCCCTTTACGGTGACGTATTTCCGTGTGTTTTGCGTGAATGTGCGCACGTGAATGCATGTGTGTGTGTCTCTCTTTATGACTGACTGGATCAGGGTGGCCAGTGTGCAGAGTGAACCAGGTCAGCAGAACCTCCTGATCCAGCCTCCGTTGGGAAGAAAGCGAGGACTCAGACAGGTGTGGACATCACCTGTTTTTCATGTGTCACTTTTAACACATATGGATAAATGTTCCTAACTTGATGGCATTGAGTATATGCTATCTTAATTTATATGTAAGCAAAAACATTACAAGAAAATAGAATTTAAAAGTATTTTTAGAACACATACATAAAATAAAAGAAATTCACTTCAGTTCAGTTTTATTTATATAGCGCCAAATCACAAAAACAGTTGCCTCAAGGTACTTTATATTGTAAGGTAAAGACCAATGCAATAATACAAATAAACACAGAAAACTCCAACAATCATATGAGCCCCTGTGAGCAAGTGCTTTGGCAACAGTGGGAAGGGAAAACTCCCTTTTGACAGGAAGAAACCTCTAGCAGAACCAGGCTCAGGGAGGAGTGGCCATCTACGCAACCAGTCAGGGTTGAGGGGAGAAAGACAGGAAATTTCACTCTGACATCATTTTCACATGAGTAAAAAAAATATGACCCATTTAATTTTTTTAGATTTAAATATAAGAAAACTACATTGTGACAGAATTTAAATAAGATTTAAAATACATAAAGTAAATGTTTTGGTAAATGAAACATTAAAAAAACTATAATGAAAATAATTAACAATAAAGCAAAAAAATTAAAAAGGTAATGTGGAATAGTTTTTTATGTTAAGATTCAGCCATGTCATAAATATGAGCCATTTAAATTTTTGCATGTTTGATTATCTTTTGTTAATACAAAAAATCTGTCTGTGTCTACAAACTCCAAATTTGGCACAAATTATGGCACAATTACAATATCATAATGTTGCCTAGTAACCACCTACCACCAAAATCACTCATTTCTAGCATTTATACACCTATAACACCTTTTAAAAGCAATGTATCATACTATAATGATGGTTGAACATTTATGTATGTTTATATGTTCCTTATCTAGTCATAGATAAGAAGAACATCTTGATGAAGATTTTCTTAAACATTGTCTCGGTCACTGTGAGTGTCAGCATGTGTATGGCGTATACCAGGGGTCCCCAACTCCAGGCCCCGAGGGCCGGTGTCCTGCAGGTTTTAGATCTCACCCTGGGTCTACACACCTGAATCAAATGATTAGTTCATTACCAGGCCTCTGGAGAACTGCAAGACATGTTGAGGAGGTAATTTAGCCATTTGAATCAGCTGTGTTGGATCACGGACACATCTAAAAACTGCACAGGCCCTCGAGGCCTGGAGTTGGGCACCCCTGGCGTATACAAATGTTTATACAAATCCCACAATCCTATGTATTTGCACATTTGCACCTAACGTTGACCTTATGACTGTACTCACTGTACGCACGTTACATTTATCACACTACGTATTTTAATGGTCAGCAGAAATTTCTAATCTTCCTGGTCCTACCAAGCAACCACTGATTATCAATCAAGTTATCAAAATAAGCCACCCTAAAAATGCTTAAAAAATGTGGGGATAAAAAGGACAAAGTCTATGAAGCGATATATATTTATATTATTTTTATATATTTTTCATTTTATATATTTATATTGTTCAAAATACGACATCTAATAAATTTGTTATATTGTTACAATCAGTGTGCTGGCAAATTTTCCAATATATAGATCTTTCTTCTGTATTATGTTCATGTTTATGAATATTTTTTTTTAATATATGTGGAAATAATAATTATATATTTATTTATTTTAAATAATTAAGTCATTCTTGGGTTGTGTCCCGTTAAAACAGGTTTTAAAAAAGCATTTTATGTACTAAAAAGACAAGAACAAAATCACACATGGGCGCTACAATAAAGTGGGCAGGCTAACCCATTCGTGGCTTTTCTTTAAATTTCCCATAGATGCGACGCCCCCTGCTGTCCATTCCAAAGACCGAACCACGAGGTCGATCTGGAGCGAGGCTTTCTACAACACGAAGGAGCATCCAGCCCAAGAACAAACCACTGGGTAACAGCACACATGCTTTCATCTGTCTTTTCTTAGATAAGGGATGATGAAAGCGCATCATGTGTCTTAAAAGTATGAAACAGGATGTGTGACTTTCCTTAAAAGTAATACCGAAACTCACCCTGCACTTCAGATCAAGCACACAAGCCAAATCTAGACTTACAAACACTTATACCCATGAAAATACTTTATTTATTATCAGTGTGCTGACTTGAACTGACCCGTCCTCCCCATTCACGACCTCTGTGTTTGTTCCAATGCTGTTTGCTGTACCACCTGCCACCAAACTGACTCTTCTCACTCTGTTCTGTCTCATGCTTTTGTTTCGAAATAAAGAAACTTTATTGGACTGTGAAGGTGAGACACAACTCTTAACCCTTCCTCTCCACCCTGCAACGGCTCGCCCCTTTTATCTGCAACCTCACCCAATAGGGCGCTCTGCATGTCTGTCTTGCATTACCCCCCCCCCGATCCCCTGCCTTCCCCTCTCCCGTCCCGTCCCTGCCTCCACTATCTTTGGTGGTGCTGATGTGTTAGCGAGTCGCTAGCTGGCGCTATCGTCTCTGTTTTGACCACGTGCGCATGCATGTCTGCCCACAGCGCATGGAGACCAAAAGAGGTCAGTCACCTTTACAGAGAATCAAGGCCAGCAGGCATCCGTGGGGGCAAGCAAGCCTCCAACTCCCAGCACTGTGGACCCACCGGCCGAAGGCAGAGGGACGAGTCCTGCTCCATCAAAGTCCCCAACCCTGGAAGTGCCCCCCACCTCTTCAGCCATGACCACGGCTGACCTGCACGGACCTACAAATGCACAGGTAGGGACCAGCTGAGGGAGGAAATGCAGAAATCCGTGCATTTATAAGCCATGCGTGCTGTGGACATTAAATAATATTATATATTAGACATGAATTTATTTGAAAAAGTACTAATACACAGAAAAAGACATACTGTTAATTTTGAAAATTCAGACTGACCACTTTATTTTGAATTACCTTCATAAACAGAATGCTTTTCTTCGCAATGTTGACTGTGAGTGAAAACAAATAGGGCAGAGCCGTGCGTGTGACTGGCTGTTGCATTGGTAACAGTGGACAGCCAATCATATGACCATTTTGAACGCAAACTATAGTAGTAAGTGTTACCTATATTTATTTCATCTTCTTCTTACCACCACCATTTTTTATTTATTTTTTATTATTTTATATATTCATTTTATTTGAGTCATGTTGTGGTATAAACAATACAATTGAAGTAATTACATAGTTGGTTCACAAAAAAAGAAAAAAACGTTCATTTTTTTGTAGCAGTATCTACTGATTTATATTCACCAGCTATTTCATTAGGTACACTTTGCTAGTACTGGGTCAGACTGCCTTTTGTCTTCAGAACCATTTAATTCTTTGTGGTATAGATTCAACCCAGTGGTGCTCTATTGGATTGAGATCCAATGGAGGCCATGTGAATTCAGAGAACTCTGTTTGAGGTGATTTTCTGTTTTTCAGCTCATCCTCTGTAAAACTCCAGAGATGGTTGTGTAGAAAAAATCTCAGCAGTTCCTGAAACACTCAGACCAGCAACAACCATGCCACATTCAAAGTCGTTTAAATCACCTTTCTTTCTCATTCTGATGCTCAGTTTGAACTTCAGCAGTTTGCCTTTACCATGACTACATGCCTAAATATAAAGGGTTGCTACCATGTGATCGATTAGATACTTGTACTAGCAAGTAGTTGAACAACTGTACCTAACAAAGTGGCCGGTGAGTGGACCTAGTATTGAGCCCTGTGGCATGCCTTTATGGCCTTTAAACCAGAATGATGACCATCTGCAGCTATTCCTCTAATTTTAGATAAAAATATAATTTTATGTCATTTATGTGTGAACTGGCCCTTTAAATGTGTGTCCCGTGTGTTTTAAAAGCTAAACTACAGGAGCAGGTGTATTCCCGCACAGGTCCCTCAAGCATTAAGCAGCAAGGAGAAGAGAGAGCAGTGGGGGCTCCGCAGCAGCCTATCCCCTCCCCCATCCATCTCCCGCCCTTCCACTCCAACGCCCCCATCCCGAACCTGCTCCCCTCTCCCCCTCTCCAGAACCTGCTCCCCTCTCCCTTTTTCCCGCACCTCCTCTCCTCTTCCACCGCCGCTCCCGGTGCTGAGCACAGCACCCGCCCCGGGTCCACCGCCGCCACCTCCATTACCACCAACTCATCTTGCTGCTGCTCCTCCTCCTCCTCCACCACTGGGGCCTTCCAGGATCAGAGTGAGCCCCGGGGACGAGGACACAACTGCCCTGCTGCCGCGCAGCGACACCCTGCTGCGGCTCAGCGAGGACGACGGCACAGAGAACCCGCTTCTCACCCCGCTGCTGTCCCCTCCTTCCCCCCGCCGGTCGCCCCGCCGCTCTCCCCTCCCCCTCTCGCCCGTCGACCTGGACCTGGATGAGTCCCACGTGTGACAGAGGTGACGGATGGATGTTTTTTCTATCCAAATGTTCTATAAAACCCAAAAAGTAAAGTTTTAGGTTTCACTGAAAGTCTTAAACAGTTTGAAAGGACAGGAATGTTTTGACTTGTTGTCTCCTAAATGAAGAAAACTCCTTCCTCTGTCTGAAATATGACAAATCAGAGTCACTCTCTTCTCTGTCCTCAGTCTGAGGGCTGAATGTATGTTACAGCAGCAATCTACATAACGTCTCATCTCTGGTCCTCATCAAGGGCAGAAATGTATTTTCAGCAATGATATCAAATACCTATTTAAGATAAGAGAAAGAATTTCTTAACTCAGTAATGACTATTTAAAATAGAAAATATGTCTATATTGAAAAAGGAGATGATATAACATGTGATGTGGTGCAGATTTGTATAAACGTTATAAAGAGCCATTCTAAAGATGAAGTGAGTGACTTGTCTTAGCACCTTTATTTGAAATGGAGTAAAGGGAATAAATATATAATACAGCATATGTATTTTAATCACATAGAAGTGGAGTATGATATGTTGTAATCCAGAAGTCTATGAGATTTTATATTTTAGAAAGAGATGTTTTTTTTCTGTCGTTTGCACTGCAAAATGTTCATAAAGTCGAATACACGTGTTTCCAGCTAAAACTCCGTCATATCCAGTGCTTTGTTAAGTGATGCTGTTTGTAAAGTAAACGTCTTGGCGTGGACAAAGACTTTTCCATCAGCTCTGCTGAAAAATAAAAGTTTAAGATAAATCAGAGACGCTCAACGGGATAATCAAAACAAATTCAACACAGTTTGACTTTTTGGGATTTTTTTTGTTTTTTTAGCGTGAATGCAATCTGAAAGGCTAACCCTAAACTGTAAACACGGTCACATTACTTTTTCATGTGATAAGATGTTATGACTTCTAATCGTGCTCCCTGTTTTACAGCACAGTCTCACAGCAGCTTCTGAAATAGTTGCGACCTTGTTGTTCTTGTGTTCATGTATATGTGTATATGTATTTTCCACATTTAAAAGGCAAAAAAAAGTCCACAGTTGAACAGATTGACGGAGTGACATGGATGTAAGAGACTGCTGGGGTTAAGATAGTGGGAGGAATGGGACAGATTACAGAAATTGCAATGGTAGCAGGGATATGAGGGATTGTAGGAATTGTAAGGGTTGCAGGGATGGTAGGAATTGGGGGGTTTCAGAGACGGGAGGGATTGCAAGGGTTGTAATGGTTGCAGGAATAGGAGAGATTACATGGATAGGAGGTAGTACGAGGGTTGGAGGGATTTGGAGGGTTGGAGGGATAGGAGGGATTGTAGGGATTGTAGGGGTTGCAGGGATAGGAGGGGTTGCAGGGATAGGAGGGATTGTGGGGGTTGCAACGGTTGCAGGAATACGAGACATTGCAGGGATTACAAGGATTGCAAGGATATGAGGCATTGTAGGAATTGTGGGTGCTGCCGATATTGTGACGGTTTCAGGAATAGGCGGAATTGCTGGGGTTGTGATGATTACAGGAATTGCAGGGATAGGAGGGATTTCAAGGGTTGTAACGGTTGCAGGAATAGAAGAGATTGCAGGGATAGGAGGGATTGCGAGGGTTGTAGGGATTGGGAGGGTTGCAGGGATAGGAGGGATTGTAGGGGTTGCTGGGATAGTATGGGTTGCAGGGATAGGAGGGATTGTGGGGGTTGCAACGGTTGGTGGAATACGAGAGATTGCAGGGATTACAAGGGTTGCAAGGATATGAGGCATTGTAGGAACTGTGGGTGCTGCCGATATTGTGACACTTTCAGGAATAGGAGGAATTGCTGGGGTTGCGATGTTTGCAGGAATTGCAGGGATAGGAGGGATTGTAGGGATTGCGACGGTTGCAGAGATAGGAAGACTTGCAGAGGTTGTGATATTTGCAGAAATTGCAGGGATGTGAGGGGTTGCAGAGATTGGACTCACCGCCCACACCAGAGCCTACATGTCACCGATTTTCATGCATAATTTATACGCTTTTACAAATATGTCATTAAATAAAACATGTCACTTGGAGAAGTTTTGGAAAAAGATCATAATTTTAGTTGGAGTGTTTTAGTTGCCTTTTTTTAAAAAAAGCATTGTTGTTCATGGTTACCATGGTCATTCTTCACGCTTTCTATGGACAAAATATGTTCTTCTGACACGAAACATACTTCCTATTAAAATACAGAATCGCAGAACAAAAAAAATGATCATTCATTTTTTACGGTTTGTTGTGAGACTGGGCAGCACACCACGCTCTTTTAAAACTCCCACTCAAACTGTCATCACCCGTTGGAGTCCTCCATTATGTTTTGTTTTTTAATATAAAAAAAATGTGTAAAAAATTCACTATTGGCGTATTTACTGATGCATTCCACCAACCCCAACGATGGCGCAGACCATAGTGTGCACCATAACTGGAGAGAAAATCACGGTGACCAATCAGTGAATTTCAAGAATTTCATGTAGCAGACCCTCCCACAGTCCCTGTCATCCTAGGCTTCATCTCCAGGACCTGGCAGTGGTTGTGTTGCCTTAGTGCCCGCTACTTTCGGAAACACAACGATAAACCGACTGATTTCCCTTTTAAGTGTAGAGACACTACATTTGAATGTGTTTTATCTGTTTGTTAGTTTTAGGAAGAAGGCAGTAGATTGCGGCTTCAACGGTAGATAAATAAACCAACACCATCATCATGCAGTCATAATGTCCTACCAATGTCTCATTGAGTTCAACTCTAACTCTACAGTGTATATTGTGCACAATATTTTATTTGTGACCAAAGACTGTATCTTTACATAGCAGTTATAAGAAAACGGCATATAATATTTACAGAGACACTTGTCCTGATGTTGGTATTTCTGTTCTGTTTGTGTCTGTGATGTCTTCTATTCAGAGCAGTGGGGACGGGAAGTCTCTTCTCTTTATTGCAACTGTGACGATGCAGTAGATAGACGTTACCTCATTGCTCATTTCATGCCTTAACAGAGACGTCTTATACTCGGTTTATTTAGTCCACTGAAAACCTCATACCTCCTGGAGTATCCACTGAAACACAGTCCCACAGTAATGTCCGGTTGTTTTCTGTCTGCCGTGTTCGTGACACTCAGCTGCTCGCTGTGGCCTCCACACTCAAACCTCTCTGTGTGCTGTCAGGCTACAGAAGACAAAACGTGCCATAACTCACACCAGTGCACTGTGAGTGATTTATTTCTGGCTGCTTCTGTTTTTCTTTTGTCTTTTTGTGTCATGATTTGTGAAAAATATTGTAATTATTTTGGGTATGCAGAGATTAAAGTTATGCAGGGGGGAATGATGCATTTCTTAAAGGGTGTTGTCATTGTGTTGTCTAAATCCACGCAGCTCTGCATATTCTTCGTTTGATGTTTCTAAATGCATATCACACCAAGCCTAGAGTGTAAAGACGCATCGGCATATTTATAGTCGAGGGTCGCTGGGTTTGTCGTATCGGAACTCCCTTTAAATGTAAAATGTCTGTGTCGAATGGTGTCTTCTTTGTGCAAAGATTACATAATAAAGCTTCAGTATATCAGAATATTTCTTAAATATCTAAATAAATGGATATTGTTTACACTGTTTTTCAGCTTTGTCTGTTTTTTTAGGGGGGTTTCTGTCATTTTCTGTTCTTCCTTTGAAAATAGGTCAGCAAGATAGATTTTCAGTAAACTGATAACTTTTTAAACAGGGTCAGGTTGCTTTTTTTACGGTAGCTCTGAGAGGTCAAGCGCACTGCCACATAAGAAAATAAAAGCATATATAATATAAAAATGCTGCAAAAGCTAAAAAAAAAAAAATCAAAAACAAAATGGGCGTGTTTTTGGGGAGACAACAACGTGACAGACGAGGTAACAATGAACAGCTAATGGAAAACATGTATTGACAGTATTATATTAATCGTGTGTTTAAAGCACATTATGTTCATCTTTTTATTCCTCACAACATCAATGAATCCTCTGCTTCTTCTAAGCCGGTGTCACTGTAAGCTTACACTTGTTTTTGGTTTCTGTCACTTCCATAGCTGGTCCATCACATTATTGTGTCCCCAAAAACACATCCATTACGTTTTGTGATATTTTCTTCCATTTTTCTACTTCCTTTGTGTTTTATTCGACTTTGGTTGAGTTTTTTCTACTTCTGTTGTTTTTTACTGTTGTCTTTTTTAAAGTTGCAGTGTGTTTAACCTCTCAGGGTCACTGTATTTGTCCCTTAACAAAAAAAATCATTTACAAACTGCACTTTGAATTTACTTGGTTAACCTTTGTCTAATATTAAAATTTGTAACATGTAAGCTTGAGAAATATGCAAAAAACTGAGAAATCAGAGAGAGGGCAAATACTATTTCACAGTACTGAATTTTATATTGCACAACTTAATGACATAAACAGATTTAAAGTTAATAAGAAACATTTATTATTGAAATGTTAACAGTAAAATAGCTATTTACTCAAGTTTAACTAACAATCAGTTCATTATTAGCTATTAGTTATTACACACAAATAGTAACATACACAAATATGCTGCTCTTACAGCAGAGCAGATATTTCTCTTAAATAATGATAAAAAAATTAAAAAAAACCATGTAAAATGTGCTCTAAGCAGCTTGGAGGGGATTAATTGTTTTCTGACTGAAGTTAATCATAAACATAACGTTTAACTAACTCTTAAGTAAAAGGTATTTGTTTATTTTATTTTCCATAACAAGAAAAGTAATCCAGAAATCACGCAACATTGCCATTACCAATGTGCATCATTTAATATAGCAGAGGTGCTGAAGACTTGAAAATGTAGGAAAAAAATATAAAGTTAGCATCTTGTGTCCAGCATCGGTTCAGATGCATGTTTGTCATTTTCACCTAGTCTGGCGCCATCTGCTGGTGCTGTTTCTTCCTGAGCCTTCACCCTGAACAGGTCCCACCTCTCTGGGAGGATCCCCTTGTTGAACAAGAGCGACGCCCCGTAAGAAAACACCAGGATGGTGACCAGAGAGGACAGCATGCAAATGGTCTTGAAAGGCCAGCGCTGCACATAAACGCCGTCCTCCAGAGTGCAGCCAGGGAAACGCAGGATGGCGGGAAGGTTGAACACCGGCTTGCCACACAGCACTCTCATCACAAAGGCGACAACGTAACCCGCCACAGCCCCATAGGCGTTGGAAGATCCGACGAAGAGGATGCAGATCAGCTGGGGGAGCATGACGGTGTAGGTCAAGTCTGCGCTCAGGATCCAGAAGGCCAACGTTCTGCTGTCCAGGTAGGTGAGTGAGGTTCCTACAGTCCCTACGACCACTATGGAGAGGCGGATCACCCACTGCAGCTCTCTCTCTGATGCCTAAACAGAGCACCAAAGCTCATTTTTCCCAAAATATCAACACATCCTTTTAAGAACTCAGCATCCTGACCGACTTTGTTCTTACCTGATGTCTAACGAGGGTGTAGATGTTGGTGATGAAGATGGAGGTCGCCGCCAGCAGGCACGAGTCAGTGGATGACATGGCAGCGCTGGCAATGGCTCCCATGCCGACAACGGAAATAGCGGTGGGTGTAAGATGCAAAGGATGATGGGCAACACCATGGCTGCCTCTCCTCGTTCATAGGGTGAAGGTGAGCCATAAGAGGTCAGGTTCCAGTCTGAAGCATAAGAGGAATTAATACTTAAAGTTACTGAAATATGTGTCTTCCTGCTCCTTTCAGGTCTCTGGATCATCTGAATCATTCAATGTACTGGTTAAGGCTCATCGTGTATGGAAGCCCCTTTTTGCGTGATAAAATATAAATTCAAAATAAAATCTAAGTTAACTGGTTGGATGAGTAAAAAGAATATCTCAAGTTTTATGTGTTGTTAGTGTTTGAATATTTTTGTGTAAATGACATGTAGAGGGAGAGGGTGAGATGGAGGCAGATGGTCCGCTGAGGCAACAACTAAAGGGATCAGGTGGAAGAAAGAAGAAGACATCAGGCGTTCCTGTTGATGCTGCAACAGCACCGATCAGCACAGGTGGAATTCCCAGAATAATGACCACACCTGCCGCTATGAAACAAATCATTCTGGCCGTGGACGTGGAGCTGGAGGAGAGTGTCCTCTGATGAAACGCCAAATTTCCAACACTCTGAAAACAAAGAGCAAGCCCACAATGTACTATGTTCATTTTTTTAAGAGACTTTTTTTTAAATCAAGAGATTTTCTTGTGTTTTATTAATTACCAACATAACAGCTTATTGCTCACAGTTTGTTTTCAACAAATAAAAACATATAAGGGGCTAGAGTTTAAAAGGAAATCACACTGATGATGTAGATGTCTTAAAATGCCTGAGGGCTAGTATTGATTTTCAGCTTTGTCCTTGCACACAGAGATTCCTCCAAATTTTCGGAACAGTTTGATGATATTATGCACTTTAGATGAGGAGATATTTAAAGTTTTCATAATTTTACGTACGTAACATTTTTCTGAAATTGTTCCAAAATTTGTAAACAGTTTTTTGAAAATTGGTGAACCTCTGCCCATCTTTACTTCTGAGAAACTCTGCCTAAGAAGACCTTTTAATAACCAGTCACATTAATTACTTCTTGCCAGTTAACCCATCTAGTTGCTAAATGTTCCTCCAGCTGTTTCTTTTTTATTGTACCTCTTACTTTTTCAGCCTTTTTGTTCAATTTGTTCAAAAGCAAATTATCAATTTTACACTTTATTTGATTTATTCTTTTATATACAATGTTTTTGTTTTAATATAAGGTTTTAAGGACTTCAAATGTTATTAAATCATTAGAAACATTTTACTGTTACGTCATCTTACCATTGCGAGAAAGTTATCGATCCATATCCACACGTCATCAGGCTCAAGGCAGTGTAGACATCACTCGCCAGAACAAAGGGAGCACACAGCCACTGGAAAAAAAACAAAGAAAAGCTTTTGAGAAACTAATCTGCTTCAACCTACGCTGTAACTGTAACTGTCTTGCGAGAGATAACGTTTACCTCTGGCATGTTGGAAAAGCAGTCTTGTTTATGTTTTGTCGCATTAAACTCACCAAGCTACAAAACACCAGTGATAACTGGATGACATCAGTAAAAGCAACTGAATAGAGACCTCCGAGAACTGTGTAGACGATGGCAACCGCAGCAGACATCCAGATGCAGAGACTTAAGGGCAGATCGGAAAAGACGGAAATTGTGACCCCTGTTGGAAGAACCACACACAATATCGATACCTCTGAAAATCATGTGACCATTATAAATATTTAAAGGTACTCACTGCAAATAAAGGCAATTCAAAGTCATTTTAAAACCTTCCAAAAATAACAAAATAAAAGTAAAAAAAACAAACAGAACACCTGTGTGTTGCATTGAAGAGATATTACACAAAACGCTGTAGTTTTGTGTAATACAAGTTTGGACCACTAGATGTTGCAGGCAAGCCAGTGTTACTGGTGAGTACGCTCTTATTTAAGTGGGCAAATCCTTATGAGGATATGGCAGTATTTAAAAATATGAAATATTAGAGGTAACTGGTAAAATGCTGCCCCCTGATGGCAAAAACGTTTGGCTAAATTCTGCAGGGTAACTACTAAAAGCGCCTTTAGGCAACACCTCTGCAGGGGAGTGTTTGTGTGTTTGTATTACCCAAGGAAATCAGTGTGACAGGAACCCACATGACTTCACTCATGAAAGGGATGATGGCGAGAAGCCCGGTCAGCGTTTTCCCATACTTCCTCTGAAAGGGATCCATCATAGTGATGTAACTTTTATCCCGCATTGGCTTTGCGAAGAACAGACCACCTTTAGCAAAAGAGACAACAATCAAAGCAGTGCAGAAATGAAATTTCAGGTTATGTTTGATTCTTGTGGTTAAGAGTTTAGTGATTGCTGAGCAATGTCAAGACATTCAAAATTTGCCATTAAGATAAGGTGACAGTTAAGAAAAAAATCTTAAATAATGACAGGAGATAAGGACTTATCCTGTGAAAGTGGATCTTATTTTGAAGAAAACAGTTGTTAAGCCAATTTTAAGCATTTTTTGGAGGTAAATACTCTGTAAGAGGTTCTTACCAATGACGAATGAAACTGACATTTGTAGAGGAATGAGAGCCCAGATTAGCCCCTTTGTGGGGTCATAAACAGTCTCTGCAACTCCAATGATAAAGGCACCTCCAACCCAAGTAGCTGCAGCCGATCATACAAGACAGAGCGCACGCAAGTCTCACATTCATGGTAAGAATGTGAGACTTTACAAAAGCAAACAGATATTGTTTCATTGAAAAAACCCCAAAACAACCCAAAATGTTTTTGAAGTTAGCGCCAAATTACTGATCACACACTTCTACGACAGAGACACTGCTTATGTTTGGAGAATGAAGGCAGAGGCGTACAACCCAAAGAACATCGTCCACCGAGTGAAGCATAGTGGTGGGAGTATTATGCTGTGGGGATGCTTCCGTGTGTCTGGGACTGGAATTCTCATCAAGGTGGAAGGAATCATGAAGACAGAAGGATGCGTGAAGATTTTGCTGTTGTCTGCTGACGGGAAGCACTAGTGCCAAAGATGCCAGCAGGAAGAACAAAGTCATTCACAAGGCTGGAAGCATCATTATCCAGTATTTGGATAGTCGCTGGTGTTTACTGATGATGTGACTGGTGATAGATGCAACAGGAATATTCTGAAGTGTACAGAGGTATACTCTCTGCTCAGATTAAGCCAAATGGTGCAAAACTAATCGGCCTAAAGTAAAGAACCACAACGTACTGCAAAAGAAGATTTTCTCAAAGATAAAAGGCAAAGAACTGGGATATTCTTCAATTGCCATGTCAGTCACCTGATTCTAGTAGAACTTTTTCTACCCCTGACTCTGTATGATATAATGCAGAGTGGATAGCCCTAATAGGGACATTATGGCTCTAGCTGTCCCGCCCATCTGCTTTTTAAACCTCCAGCTTGATGAGCTTGAAGGGAAAAGATTAAACTGCTTGTTATAGAGAATGAAGGCCCAGAATAAGATAAATGAGGATTAATTTAAACTGTGAATCATACTGAAAGCTGTGTATACTTGTTTCCACCACTTAAAATAAATAAATAGAAAAAACTGTCAGACAGAGGTTAGTTGACAATTTGAGTTATCATCAATTTAGTTACACAACTCAAAACTTCGAGTTACTTCTGAGTGAGTCAAAAATCCAAACTTCCACACAAAGCTGCTCGAGTAAATTCAAGAACAAAAAAACTGAGATTAAAAAGAAGAATAACAGAATCCCCTGAAAAATAACATGTTTTACTCCAAACTGTGGGAAAGAAATGTGCAACCAAACTGAAGTTGCCTTTTATTCTGCCCCACACTTCACTCTGTGAACTTTTTTAAGTCTTTTATAATCGGCATATCTCTCAAGTGTCCTTGGCATTCTTCTGCTGAGATAATTACCTCGTCCTTATGTATGACTCTAGTGTTTCGCCATTCTCTGGCTCTCATTTGTGCAACACAACTGCTATTTGAGAAACAAAAAATAGAGAAAAAGCACTTTATGCTTCGATAAGAACCCTGATGACTTGATACAAACTGCGTCAGGAAGAAATAAAGACACTGCAGGTCATGCAGATAATACATGTGCTAAAATTAACGTGTTTTTAATGATAATAAACAGAAAGAATAAACAGATTTGCAAATAATGCCCATTAATGGTATGATTATGATTGAATAATCTGAATAAACAGACCTGCAAATCGTGCTGCACCTTGCTGAATCCCACAGGGTAAATAAGCTGTGTCACCTCTTCGCAGAGCTCCATCAGAGGCCATCACGGTGGGTTTCCTTGTGGGGGTCTGTGTATTTTATTCAAATACCTGACTTCCTGTGCCTGAAGTCAAGGTCATCTGTCTCTCTTTCACTCACAGCCAGCGTCTTCATAGATTCTACACAATATCTTGCCAAAATGGGCTTTAGTCAAAGTCTGAGCAAGCGAGTGTTAAGACCTCAAACAAAAACTAAAATATAACATATAACATATAAAATATAACATTTATCTTTTTAGAGTCTTTCTCCTGACAACACTTCCAAATAAGCCATACTTGTTCAATGAATCAATCATTTTCTAATTGTGCTGTCATGAACTTTAACATTTAACGTGCTAACTGAGGCCTATAGAGTCTGAGCTGTAGCTCTTGGAATTTTTGCAGTTTCTCTGAACATGGTCTCAACTTGGGATGAATTTACTGTAACGTTCACTACTGGAAAGACTGCTTTTACAGAGGTGCTCACACTGGCTAATGATCAGTTAATCAAGTGCATTTGTTCGGCGGCAGCTGGCTGCTACTCACCGTCTTAATTCCTATGAAAGCAGAGAGGGTGGAGCTAGCTTTTCACAGGAGTGCATATATGTACAGTTATAATGGTGGACGTTATATTTAACATAGCCAGAGTTTCAAATAATGAGGTCAGTGTAACTCGTAAGCAAAACCTCAGATTTTTAAACTACTGTGATGGCATAGATTCAGAAAATATATGATTAATGACAGCAAATATGGTCATACCAGGCTCACAGCTCTGGCTGTGGGTACAGAAGCTCCACCCATGTGCTATCAAACCTTCTGCTTATAAGGGGCAGCCAATCACAAGACAGTTGGCTTAAAGGGAGAAAGAACAGCTCGTTTCAGGCAGGATGAACTAATGGGCTGCATAAAGGCCATGAATGTGATAAATATGGATTATTTTGAACAGTTAATCATGCAAAGCCACGCAGTAGAGTCCAAGAATAAAGAATGGAGCTGGATATTAGTGTAATAAAGCTCCCTTATCTTTAAGTTGATGTCCTGAGTAAAGTTGAGACTCCAAGCCAAAGGCTAAGCTGATGAGTTCCTAGACTTGATTTCACAGCATAGTGCTGGTCATTTGTTAAAAGGGAAACTATGGGCCACTGAAGCAGTGCTACTGTGTTTGGACTTGTGCAGGTGTAGCTTCCCATACGTCTGAAAGGAGCCTTTTTCACATAAATATTGATGCTGATGATGTAGAGGAACCAGACACAGCATACAAGTGATACGCCATTTATTAGATTATCTCACACATCCATTTTCCCCCCACACCAGGTTTCCTTCAGTGCATTTCAGAGGCCTGCAAGACAACCAGTAGAATCCAAAGACCAGGAGGATGTCAAAACCGTCAGTAAAAGTGCTCAGTCAAAGTCTCGACATCGAGCATTGATTTTAAAAACACCCCCCCCCGAAAAAAAAAAAATGAAAACACACA